>CP049708.1:15373816-15433635 GCA_004148225.2 Heterodera glycines | reverse complement strand
ACTTTTGCACAAACTCGCTCGGCACATTTTTGGTTGATGTATTCTCACAAAGGAAGGTCCCCAGGTGTCCGTGGTTTTCGAATGAAACTTGGTGGGTGGGTAGAGCACCCCGGGGTTCTTAAGAAAAGTGGTTGTAATTTTTGCAGAATGAGCCCGATTGCAGTTATGACGTGCCAAACTTTTTTTTTATACCAATAAATTAAATAAACATTTGCACTGTTTTGTGTTGTTTGGTGGTTAGGAGGAACACAGCGGAAATTTTTTTCTTTCCTTTTAAAATGTATGTCAACCCCCAAAACATCCTTGCACTCCTCCAAAAACATTTTTCCAAATATAATAATGAACTCCTATTATTTGTACCGAAATAAATATTGCGAAAAATTTTGCATCTGAAATTGAACGATGTCTCAAACACAACGAAGAAATAGACATTTTGAGGATATTGTTTTGATGAAAATGCTGATTACGTTGAAATTGAAGGGTAAATTAATGATTCCGATTTTGATTACGAATCAGATGAAAAAATTGGACCAGAAACTACCTATGGGTCAGGTGATTGAATTTTAAATTATTTAATTTAAAAGTTGTACAAAAAACAAAACTCGGAATTCAGAAAAATCGAGTGGATCAAGTTTTTTCCATCTGTCAAAAAAATGCCACGGAACGATTTCGTTAGTTTTATTCAGGACATCGATCATTATCTTCAATGCAAGCGAGATTTCGTTTTATAAAATCGGAATCGGACCTGAAAATGCTCTAAAGGTAATAATAAAAATATTTAAATTTAAATTGATTTTTGGAGTTAATCAAAGTCTTGGGCAAAATAAAATTCTTGACTTAAAAACATCAAAAAAATGGGGGATGACTTGTGGAGTGTGTTGTACAGTCTGTTGCAAGTACAACACACAGTTACACAATTATAAAGTTAAAAAAGTTAATCGATATATATTTGTTGGAAAGAAATGAAATTAAGATTATGCCATTATTCATCAAGAATCTGAAAATTTAATTTAATAAAAAAATTTCATTTAACACAAAAGAAGGAATCAAAATAAACTTATTTTACTATTTCTCTAAATTAAAATAATTATAAGTTCATAAAAAATTGAAAAAATAAAAAGCCAAAGTAAAATTGAAATATATATATATTTTTTTTTATTTGTCTAAAATAAAAAACTCTTATAAATTTGTTTTTAATTTTATTTCATATTAACTTTGCATGGCTATTACAAGAAAAACAGCAAATAATATTTTGTATAATGATATTTTATAAGTATAAAATAACCATATTTTGCCTATTTCAATAATATAAAAATAAAATAACATTATATATCGAATTAAAAAAAATAAATGTTGCTCAGGAACAAAGATAAAGAAGACAATTTTGATATCTGTATATTTATCATTTTTGTAATCTGTTTCACTTAATTTCTGCTCATTCTAATTCAAATTTTTAATTAAAATTTTTAATTTTAATCTGATATTTTTTGAATAAATTAATATTATTTCTTGTCTTCAAAACAAGGTGAGCTTCGAACTCGATTTTGGTTGCGCATCGTTCTTGTGTCAAAAATAAATTAAAGTTCGTTAATTCAATAATTCCTTATTGTTTTTAATTTTTTAAATTATATTTTTTAGACAATTTCATTTGTGACAAGATTATTAAAATATGTGCGTAGCCACGCCAATTCAAAGCATGGCGGATACAGACAATCAACTTTATTTTATAAGATGATTATGAGTTGCTTTCTAATTTAATATTCTTTTTGAAATTAGTATATTGGAAATTTATTGATATTTATTCTTTTATAAAAAACATACTTTTTCGGCACCTACCATTTACGGTATTTGATCACTAAAAATGTCAATGTAATGGAGTGTTGTTAGCTTATCTGGTCTTTTCCAATAATATGGTTTCTCAGGTTTTTTCTTACGTTACATATTCATTTTTTGAACGTGTAATTTTGGAATGCAAATGTATCACATTTATTAATGTCAGAAATTTTTATTTTCTAATACATTTTTTTGTTTATTGTTTGTTTTATTTCTGCTGAATTTAAAATATTTTAATTTCAAATGGTATTTATTAATTGTTTCTTTCCTTAAAAATTCAAATTTTTATGAAATATTTTTTATTGTAAATTCGCCCGCCAGCGATTACCGGCACCGCCGCCCTCCAAAAAACTTATTTTTTTCTTAAAAAATTAGACCAAAATCACTAAATTTGGTCATTTTTTTAGACAAAATCTCTGTTATTTATGTCAAAAAGAATTGAATCGAGGCGATACACCGACTAAAGGAATGTGGAGCCAACACATCATTCATAAAAATTAATTTTTTTGTGAGACTTTTTGGAGTAATTCAAAGCAAACCCCCGCCCCTGCGGGGGCGGAATTATCGTGCTCCCGCCACCGCCCCCGCGACTCTGATCCCCGCCAACCCCGCCCCCGCGAAAAGCCACCCCCGCCCACGGGGTCCGAACCCTAGTTTATATTATGGTATCGGAACTTCGTCCTACCGCCTATCAAGATAGATGTAAGCGAATTTTTTTGTTTTTTTAATAATTAATCAAAATATAATTAATACAAAAGCATTACTCGTTTAAATTGTTTATTTATTTTAAAAACCAATAATTCATTTAATAAAATAAGAAATTTATTCCATTATTTTTTTATTTAAACAAAGTAAATTAATGAAACAATTCGGAAAATTCAAATAATTTCAAATAAATTAAACTGAATATAAGTAAAGAATATTTTTTTCAAATTTTATTTTGATTAAAATTTTTGTAAAAGGTTCCACTATAAACCCAGAAAATCATTATGCTGAGATAATCATTCTTAAAGAATTAATTAGATAGGAGATGGAAGGCGAAATGTTAAAATTGCCAGTCGTTTAGCGAGAAATACTTAAAACCGAGTAAGTTTACTCTCTTGTTTGGACGGGCTTCTTTAAGCCAGCTTATGAGATAATTAACAAAAAATTCTTAATTCAATCTTAAAGGAAAATATAATAAAAAAAACTATTATTATTAATTCAGCGATAGTTCGTTTTTTTTTTAAAAATTAATTTTTTTTCAGTTATTAGAAAAAGTTAATTTATTTTTATTTATGATGAAGCTTGGTGGTATTGAACTCAAGCACTCTGTTATGCATGCCTACCATTTATTATTTTCTTAGTGAGAATTTTATGACTTAATTATGTATTTATGTTAATAAAATTTATTAGTTTCAATATCATCAGTTTATATCTTTTGTTTAATATAATTTTACTTTTGTTGCGGCTCTTCATTTCATTTGTTTGGTATTAAACATATCATTTCTTATTTTTTGCCTTTTTCTACTTTAGTAATTATTTAATTTTTTCTTATGTTAATACGCATATATTTTTTTTTAATTATGGCAAACAATGAAATTATTATTTTCAAACTTAATACCACCACATAAACAAATCTGTTAAAATAAATAATTGAAAACCAAAATTGTTTCAATTAATTGATATTTTGATTAATGTTTTTACTAATTGATATATCGTAAAAATAGAGAAATAAATTGTTAAAAATATTTTTTTTATAATTTACTTTATTTATACCTTAACATTAATAGTTAATAGATTGCATAATTTCACTTGTAAGATGATGGGACTCCCTTCATTCCCATTGAGCTGTATTAATATTTAAAAACTAATAGATTTTTTTCAAATTTTTTAAATATATAAAAATGTATTTATCTTTAAAAAAATCACTTTTAAATATCGTATAGGCTCTACACAAAAGGGTAATTTTTTTTGTGTTATTTTCTTATTCCTTTAAATTTTGTCTTCAAAAAATCAATTCTGAGATTAAGTTAATAAATCAGTTAATAATTAAACCATATTTTTAATAAATCACTTTCACATTTTAATATATTTTTAAGGATAAAGATTTAATTAATTTTTTTCATAGCATTAAATTTTGAAAAAGAATAACAATTTTTTCTTTTTATTTACTTTTTTTATTTAAAAAGAATAACAATTTTTTCTTTTTTTTTTAACTTTTACATTTTACTCCACATTATTAGGATTTATTTATTGTTGAAAAATGTATTTCCTCGCTCTGCATCGTCGATTACGTTTATTGTATTGTCGATTGCCGTTATTGCCGCTTTAATGTCATTTCTATTATATTTTTCTTTATACCTTTTAAATATATTTTCTATTTTATTTTAACCTTGGTGTATTCGGAAAAAATTTTAGATTATTTTTTTATGATTTTAGATGTCGGATTTTGTCTTGTATATTGTTTTGCGTTTTGCTAAATAAATTTAATTCGTTTAAGGTATTAAACTAAATAATTTAATAATCTATTATTGTTACTATTAAAGTTTATAACAATTTTATTTAGATAAAAGGAGAATGATTTTATTTTATTTTTTTATTTAGCACTGTTACTTTAAAAAACTTAATAAATAGTTTACTGTTATATCAAATAATTTAACATTTTACCTTTTTGAGATATTATTTTTAATTTCTTACTATTTAATTTAGGATTTTAAAATTTTTATTCAGGTTGCTTTTTCAATGGCACATGTTTTAGAATTAAATATAAAATTTTGGTGTTGAAATTTCTGTGATTATCTAAATGAAAGAAAATTTTTAAGAAACATTTCTTAAAATTTTGTTCATTCCAATTGCCTATGTATATACTTGATTTAAATTAACGAAGAATCTATTAAATTATCGAAGTAAATTTAATATGAAATCAAATATATTTGACATTTAAAATATATATATATATTTTTTAATTGATTATTTGTTTGTATTTATCTCTATCGAATTATGTTTGAGACTTTGGAATTACTTATCTCAATTAAATCATTACTCCAGTATTCTCGTTCAGATCTCTTCATATCTTCATTTGGTTTGACATTCTAAAAAGATTTTAAAACACTTTAACTTTTGAATTTTGAACTTTTATTTCGTTTGCACTTATTCTTCTTTAGCCTTTATAATTTTTATTTTTTTTCACTTTAATTAGGTTGAGATTAATCATTGATACTAATTAAATTAATTTTCTATAATTTTATTAATTTTTACGCGAATTAAATGTAAAAATAAATGATAATAACTTATTATTCCATGAGGTAAATGCATCGAATAACTCGAATGTTAATGCCAAGAATTCTAAATATATTTTTTGTATAAAAAGATTCATTTTGGAAATGTGCCAAAATAGAAGATGAATTTAAAATATGAACGGACAGAATGCCAAAAATTTCGCAGATTTTATATGAATATTTCTTAGGAATTTTTGTTGACGGTTTATCCAATCCTTATTTAAATTAATGATTTAAAATCTGATAATCATATATTAAGGTAAGAGCGCTGAATTGGCAAACATTTTCAACATAAAAGCCAATATTTATGCATTATTATGGAAATTTTTCAATTGAAGTCAGTTTATGTCGTCAAAACTTTAATGAAATTTCGAAATGTTGTTGGAAAAAGGGTAAAACAAATTGAGGAATATCAATAGTATAATTGGGATTGTTTTGATAAATGAGGAGGGATGATTTAATTTTGAAATTAAAGACGAGAAAAATAAACAAAAGGGAAAACAAATTTTTAACGTACCAACAGAAATAGAGAGAATTCGGGAAGAATACTTGCTCCGTCTTCGCTTTAAAATTTTCGTTTCATAAAGAAATACCAAGTTTTACACCAAAAAATGATTATATTTATTAAATTTCAAATGGGCATTAGAAATATAAAATGCCCTGATAATTACAATTCGTGGAAAGTCTCCCAAAATAAACCAAAATTTAATATAATTTATTTAAATTTAATCCACTTTACAGTAGTTATACTTGGCTATTGCCAATTGCGTTAAAAACCCGTTTCTTGTAATTTTTTGTTAATTTTTTGAATTTGCAAATTTTTTTGAAAAATTCAGTGCTATAGTTGTTCTGTTTCGCAAAATGTTCATAATAAATTGTAAAAAGTTGAAAATTTTGGGTAAATAGTCAAGTTTATTTACTGTGGGGTGGATTAAATTTAAATAAATTATGAATAAATTTTTGTTTGTTTTTTTGTGGCTTATGCTATTGAAGGATAGGTAATTTTTTATTTATTTTCTTTGAGTTATTTTTATTTGTAATAAAAAATACATGAATATTATTTATAAAGAAATTTTTTAAATTTGTTTATATACTGAAAGAGATTTATTTTTTGTAATTTTTCTATATTTAGTAAAAAAAATAAAATTTTGTCCGCCTCAGACTTCTTTGTCACCCGTTCTACTTCCCGCCCTTTGGTTGCGCGCCCTCCTTTTTGAAATTCGTCGTCATTCATCCCTTTCCCCCCTTTCTGTTCCTTCCACGGACAGTTGAGGATGTTGTTCAGTCGCAACAATTTGAAACATAAAAAAAGGTAATGATTTTTACGATTTGTACTGAATTTTAAATGGGCATTAGAAATATAAAAAATGCCCTGATTTTTACGATTGTACTGAATTTTAAATGGGCATCAGAAATACTTTTCGGGAATGCAGCTCAGCCGCCTTTTAATGAATTAACAACCAACCCAAGCGGTTTTATGCCTCGAATCACTGCTACAAGTCTAGATGATATGCATTATGACGGCTCGTTCTTATTAGCTTGTCAGGGTTTATGGACACAAATTTTAATACATTTCAACTGATACCGACTTATAAAATGACATTTATAGAAAAGTCATATTGACAATTTTTAGCTCTAGATGATCCTGCTTTTCATAAGAAAAAGTGTCTCACATGTGATTAAATGGGAATTGTTAGGATGATGCTCAATGTTTTCCGTAAAACATAAATGTATGAAATGCTGTTCTTGATAATTATTTAATCAGGAGAGAGTGAGAGTCAGACGTTATATATTTTCCATGCCAAACCTCATGAATGCAGAGATGACAGGCCTGATGGCCACAAATTTTAATACATTCAAACTGCTATCGACTTATAAAAATGCCATTTATCGAAAAATTAATTTGGCAATGAATGAAATTTGAATTTTTATCCGGTCAATTATTCATCACTAATAGTAAATATGGCGCCTAATCTTAAGTTCAAAATTGACATTGCCCAAATCAAGACAGCTAAGTAGATAAGCAGTTTCTTTGAAAATAAACTTATTAATTATTAAGAATTATGGTACTTTAGCTGAAAATAATATTTTACGTAATTTATTTCTAATATATTCTTAAAGATAATGTCAATTCTTGTGTTAATATTTAACTTACAAAACCAATTATCCAAAATTAATGATACGAAAATTGTTCGATTTGGTTGGTAATAGTTTATTAATGAAGGTATTTTTATTACAGTAAGCGCGTTTTAGTATATTTTTTATTGTAATCATTCAAATTAAAAATATATTTTCAATTTATTATTGTATTTATTTCTGAAAACATTTATTTTTTCTTTCTTTTTTCTTGATTAAGTTCATTTTCCATTTAATCATCCTTTTTATTCATTTGGCTTTAGTATTAATCTTTTCATCTTCTTTTGATTTACTTATCCTCATATTTAAGATAAGCTCATACACTTCCTTTCGCGGTTACGAATTTAAGTTAATCGTAAATTAGGAATTACATTTTTATAATTGTTCATTTTTCAAAAATGTTTTATTAGATATATTGTTATTTTCCAAACTGAATGTATTTTTTTTTTTTGTTATTTTAATTTTTAAAGTTCCATCGAGGAAACCCACATTTCTTAATAAATTTTTCTGGTTGTAATATTTATCATTTTCTACTTCTTAATAAAGTATTTAGTTATTTTAACATATAATTACATGTAAAAATTGTGGAAAAGTTTTGGCTCTGATTTTGCTAAATTTAATTTATGCAAATTTATAAAAATAATTTTTTACATTATAAATATTTTCTCATTAACATTTTCAAGTTGTCTGACAGTCTTGATGGGAAGCAAATATTGCACGATTGGTGCATGATTTAAGATTAATATTTTTTAGGCTTTTTATATTTTTTCCTCGTGCAAAACAGTGATCAGTTTGCATTCAGCAATAGATTTGTGCCACCAGCGGACTGCCAAATCATTTTTACTACCTTTTAATAAATATGTGGAAAATACAGCGGAGCTTATGATTTTTTATTTAACTTAATTTAAATTATTATTTTTAAATTAATATGAAATAATAAACCTTATCTGTTTATGTGTGGTACTTTTTATCTATGAGATTCTAAATGCTGGTTCCATTATGATGAAAATATCTTGATATTAATTCGATTGAAACCTAAACAAATAATTAAAATATGCTTTTAAAAAATTGTTCTTTTCATATTTCTTATAAAATTGTAAAATATTAATATTTTTCTTTTACTATTTCCATTCATAGTTATTAGAATTTTATTTGGTTAGTTATGAATAATTGTGTGGTTTCAATGATAATTTATATATATATATAATAGTTCGTTATTCCTGCAAATATAAAAGTCGGTAAATGTTTTTTTTAATATATTACTATTTTCGAATTTATTTGACATAATGAATTTCTTTTGTTTTTTGATTTAAATCTTATTTTCATCCTGAGAATTATTTATTTTATTTAGCTTATACGTTCATGTTATCTATAAATTCATTTTTTTTTTATATGTTAATAAATATTTAAGGGTTTCATAAATTTTCCTTAGCAAGACTGGCGGAGCAGTTTTGGCATTTCATAGTTTATATTCTCATAATTTATTTCTATGAAATTAATTATCGTTGATAATTAAATCATTTTTAAATTTATTGTAAAAACATTATGATATTTCATTTGGTTTCTTCTGACGCGCAGGTCTTCTTGAATAGAAAAGTTTTGGCGCTGAATCATTAAAACATATTGAAGAACGCTTAGTTTTGATATAATTTATGGTTCATTGGTGAGTTTAAAATGCAGAAAATTATAATTGATTACATCCATTAACTTTATTTGTTAGTTCTTAGTTTTTTCATGTTTTTTTTATTCGAGAGGACATTTTTACATTTGAATTTTTAAATATTTACTTTATAGGTAAATTTAAATTGAATTTGAATTAATAATTTACTTATTAAATAATTCATTACATGTTCTTAAGCATATCGATGTAAATGTCTGTCTTGGTTTTATATATAAAAAATGATGTTATTGTTGTTTTTTAATTATACCTTTTATAAAAAAATTAATGTCCGATAATTAAGTTAAGTAATCTGCTATATTCTTTTTTTTTATTTTCAAAATCTAAATCTACAAGATTGATTTGTTACTATTAAAAAAGAAATATTTTTTTTCTCTTTGTTCTCTCGTCGTCGGGGTTGCTTGAAGGTTCTTTCAGCTTTACATTTTATTTTAAATATTTTTCAAATGAATATAGTTTATAGTTATTTTAATATATAATTATTCCCCCGTATTTCTTGCACTCTGAGGAATGAATTATTATATTTTCGCCATTTATTTTAACTTAATGAATCAGCTCCTTTGTTAGTGTTTTGATTAATTTTTATGTATATTTATTATTACTATTTCAAAAGAAATATTTTTTTCTCTTTGTTCTCTCGTCGTCGGGGTTGCATGTTAATGTTGATTTTATTGTTGACAATAGTAGTTACTCCACCAGATTTTGATCCCTAAAGTTCGAGTCCCCTAGGCTGCGAATTATTTTTTAGGATTAAACCTCATGGGTGAGAAGTCGTTTTTCGATTAAATCCTAAGATCTATTTTTGTTTATTGCTTACTATTTTAATCAATCGCTCTTGTCACCATTTTTTGATAAGGAGGAAGACACTTTTTTATCGAATATTGATTTTTCCATTTTAAAATATTTTAATTAAGGCGCGCTTTCTTCATTTAATTTATTTATAATTTCCTTTTCGCATTAATGATATTTATTATTTTTTCTGTGTGTTTTGTTAATTTTTTTTTATGGTCATTTCAAGAATTAATTTCCATTTAATATAACGATGATATTTTATATTTGACTAGCCTTTACCATTTTAATATAACTTCCGGAAAATATGAATTTTCTGGTACTATTATCATTTTTTTAAAGTGGAATTGGCAATATTATTTTAATAGGTTTTTTAAAAATTAATTTTTAAATTTATTTCTTTACTTAATTTTAAGAAAAATTTAATTTTTAATTTAAATGATTAATTTTAGTTTATTTAAGGTTGTTATTCGGTGAAAATGGAAAAAAGAAACTTTAATCTTCCATTTTTTGTTTTTCTCTATTGGGAATCTCATTCGAATTTTGTACGCTTATACATTAATTTTTTTAAAGATTTTAGATCATCAAAGAAATAATTGCGTAATCCCACCTTTTCGTTTAACGAATATTGTATAGAAAATGTATTCTTAGTTTACATAGACTAAAAATGCTTTTTTAGCTTATTCTATTCGATTTCCTTTAGAAATTATTGTTATAAAAGAAATAATACATTTGGTGGTGTTCTTCGGGGGTCATGTCTTTTTTCTGATAAATTGTTTTGTAAATTGAAAACTTTCAGCTAAATAAGTTCCAACAGGGAACTTTGAAATCCTCCCATGACGAAATAATTAAGAATTCGATTTGTTTGTTTGCTTTCAACAGTTGAAATAAATTTAAGAAATACGCAAAAAATTGCTTTTTTAGGAATGTATTTTTCAAATTTTCTCAAAAATGCCAAAATATGTGCAAAGTGTGTGCAAACCCCAAAATATGCCCATATGTTTTTATGTGCCAAAATGCCAAAATATATGTTCTTATGTTTTTACAAGTTGCTCTAAATCAAAAATTGTTCGTAGAAAATGCCTATTTTTGTAGACCAACTTGTTTATTTATTTTAAATATAGTAAGGTTTTATAATCCATGTAAAAAAGTAAGAATATTTTGCTCATCTTGATATGTTTTGTTTGAAAATATGAAATCTTTTTATTAAATTTGTGACTTAGTCTTGTCAAATATATTTTGGCAAATTTTTAGGTTTTTAGTTTCGCATAAATTTTTCTCTATTCAATTCCCTTGCAGGCCATAGGTTGAATATTTTCTTTATTCGACTCCTAATAATTTATCAATTATATTTTCTTTTAGCATAATAGCTTTTTAAAATGTTTTAAGCTTTGCTTTAGATATTTATTATTTTCTATAAAAATTATTTCCATTCCATTTTTCAATTAATATTCAGATTTTTTTTATTTTTTAGATCTTTCAAGCCTTGTAAAGGCTTTTCCATATCTCTGGCCATCCATTCACTCTTATGGATTTCTTCAGTATTATCCATGGTTATATACAAAAACATTTGAATTTTTATATTCTTGTTAAGGATTTTTGAAAGTATTTATGATGATAATTCTTGCTAGTTTTTACCTTCTTAAATCTTTTTAATTTTTTTGCGAAATGTTCGCTTATAAATTCGTTTTATTGCTTTTTTAAATTTTGAACATAATAATGAAAATAATAAGTATTTAGGTACAAATTCTAATGTCATGTTTAATTACTTCGAATTATTTTAATGTATTTTTATTTAAATTTAAAATTAAGCATTTTTCTTTGTTTCAGATAACAATAAAATGATTTAAAATAAAATAACATGATATTTATTTCATTATTATAATATTTGTCTTTAATATAATTGTTTTTTTAAAATTTATCAAATCATATTTAAAATGCGTTTTTTGTGTTATTTGTAGTAATTTTCTATTACCTTGATCTCCAGTGAAAAAATTGCATTTATTATATATATTCATTACTTTTTGTGAAATTAAATTATTCCATTTATTTTTATTTTTAAGTTATATTTAATCAAATTCTATTAAATGTTTATTTGTATTTTATGGGGTTTCTTATTTTATTTTATGAATTATTAATTTGGATTGCATTTATTCAATTAAATTAAAATGCTTTATTCCTTCTTTCTTAATAATGAGATTTTTTAATATCTTTTCATGCATCTCTTTTTTTATTTGTTAAAACTATATTTTTATTTTTTATAATTATAATTTATATTTTCAATTGTTTGTTGTATTATTGTTTATGTTTTATTTTTTTAATAATTCAATGAGGATACTTAATATCAGTATCTGGTATTTTATTATCTACATAAAATTTCTTTCTTTGTTTTCTCTTTTTTCAATAAGCTGGCTCCATTAGTATTCCGATAAAATTATTTTGTCAGTACTCTTCTATAAATATAATTATTCAAATTTAAACGAATATCTATCTCAATAGAATTATTAAGCTTATCCGGCTCGAACTTTTATTAGAAAATATATTATTTTTTTAATTTTAATGAAATACATGTATTATTAGGAATTCTTTTATATTTTTCGGTGCTAATTCGTTTCAGAAAATCCGCCAACATGGGAGTTTATAAAATTCAACATTTTAGCGAATTTTTCGACAGAACAGAACCGAGCATGGCATAACTTTGCTTAAAGGCAATCAAATCTTGGTACTATTTGATAGCCCAGCTTTTTCTCTAATATATCGCAAAATTTTAAAAAAATTATCAAATTTAACATAAGTTGTGCCAGAAACATTACTTGTCTTCATACAACTTTTTCTAAAGTTGACCAAATTTTTTACCTTTCCAGGCTAATTGAGAAAAATATGGGCTACCAAATGGTGCCAAGAATGTAAAATTTGATTGCCCTTAAGCAAAGTTAGGCTCAAGTACAGTTTATGCGTCCAATGGACTTTCAACATGTGGGATGCCACGGCTTAATCATTGACAAAATGGGATATGTAAGATCGAAACCTTGGCATTTTTGCGGATGTTCTAACATAACAAAAACTGCGATAAAGATGGTTTTATTAACGAATCTAGATATGAAAAGGAAAACATTTTACGTGAATATAACTAGTAATTCTGAGAAAATATTCATAATTTTGGGAAATTCTAGCAAATCTTTGTGTCATATTGTCAATGTGATACAATTCGAAGTATTGATTGGACACATAAAAATTTGATTGGACGCATAAAAATTGATTGGACGCACAAAAGTCCATTAGACGCATAAACTGTACTTGAGCCCAAAGTTATGCCATGTTTGGTCGAAAATCACTAAAAATTGCGCATTTTATGTAACGACCCAGCACAGTATGTTCCTATCCCATTGTGAGTGTCAATTGCATTATTGATCGAAATGAAATTTTAATTAGTAAATTCTTTAATTAGATTTTTCATATTTTCCACATTTATTTGGGTTGTGTGTAGTTAAAAGATTAATTAAATTTTTAGATAATCATTAATTAAAAAAAATATTATTTCGTCGGAAAACATCTTTGTATCTTAATTATTTAATTTAATTAATAAATTCATTTTTTTAATTTTCAAATTAGATTATCTATCGATTTCTTTGTTACAACATTTGATTTTGTTTTTAAATTCTCATGGGGAAGACTTTTTTCGATTGTTTTTTCACTCAATGCTTTTGGTCTCTTTTAATTTTTTTTTTGTAAATTTATGATTAAAATCCTGTCGATTCCAAGTTATATGATATTTTTTGATATTAAAGCGTTTCAATTTTTTCAACATTAAATATGGAACTTTATTCTTCTTTCTTGTTTATTATATAAAAATCAATTAATGTTTTCACTTTTTATAGCTATTACTTACTTAAAATATTTTAAATTTTAAACAAAAAACCAAATTTATTTTTTCACAATTAAATAGAAATTTAAGGTTAGCTTCTTTACTTTTAATAAAATACGAGCGGTTGGGCGCCGCTTCGCGGCGCCAACCGCTCTTTCTTTTTCTCTTTCCTTTTTCACTCAATATTTAGTTCTCTCTCTCTCGTTCTCCCTCTCCCTCTTTCTCTCTTCTCTGTCTCTCCGTTCGCTCTCTCTCCCTTCGCTCTCTCTCTGCTCTCTCTATCTCTTCGCTCTATCACCCGTAGCTCTATCACCCGTCGCTCTCTCTCTCTCTTCACTCTGTTCTCCTTTTCTTCCTTTTCTCTATTTCTCTGTTTCTTTCTCTCTCTATCCCTTCACTCTCTCTACTCTCTTTCCCATCCTCTCACCTCTCTCTCTCTCTCTCTTCGCTCTTTCTCTCTCACTGCTTTCTTCTTTCTCACTTTTTTCTCTTCTATCTCTTTCTCTCTTTTTCTCTCTCTGATATCTTTCTCTCTCCCACCCTCTCTGCTCTCTCTCATCTCTTACCTCTCTCTCTTTCTCTCTCTCTGCTCTCTCTCTCCCAGCCTCTCACCTCTCTCTCTCTATCTTTTGCTCTTTCTCTCTCACTGCTTTCTCCCTTCTCTGTTTTTTTTCTCTTCTCTCTCTCTTTCGCTCTCCCTCTTTTCTCTTTCCCATCCTCTCTGTTCTCTCTCTATCATCTATCAATTTTCCCCCCTCTTTTTCTATCGTTACCATTTGTCACTTCTCGATTGGGTGCTATGTCGTTATATAAAAACCCTCAAAAAGGGCGTTATATAAAAAACCCTCAAATGGTTTTTTTTTGTGTTTTTATTGATTTTTCCTTGTGTTTTGGGCGTTATATAAAAAACCGTCAAAAAGGGCGTTATATAACAAATCAATCAAATTGTAAGACATTTCATCAAAATTGGGCGTTATATAAAAAACCCTCAAAAAGGGCGTTATATAAAAAACCATCAAATCTTATTGTTACCGTATTAATTTAGAAAAAACAATCGTGTCAATAAAATTTAAAAAAACAATCGTGCCAATAAAATAAAACCTATATAAAATAATAAAGCATTTTTTAAAAAGAATTTCATATACAAATATTATTTAACCTATTTTCAATGAAAATTTTATTTAAATTTATTCGCCTTTCTCAAGGGCTAACGAGAAAAAATAGCAATCAACAAGCATTCAGTGAAACAGGCAATTCCATTTTTGACAGATAAAATAAAAATATTTCAATTTATCCCGATCGAGTGTGGCGTCTTTTTGTTTCTTTTAAATCTGAAAGGAAGGCTGATTTATGTGGTTTTTTATCAGTTCTTTCATACCAAAAAAACAAATCTCATCCAAATTTGGCATGGACCACATTTCACCAATTTTTCGAAACAAAAATTAATTGTTAAAGTTTTCCAAATCAATTGAAATTTCGCGGTCGCCAAACGAAAATTTGATGGGGAAAAAAGTTTGAGGTACTCCTTATCTGAACAAATTTTTTGATTTTTTAAATTATTAATTAATATTTTAATTATCATTTTATTTATTATTTTTAAATTTAAATTTATATTCATACATTCACGACCACTTCCATCTTTATAGTATAACCAATTACAATGCCGGTTGCAACCGAACCAAGTATTATTGGAGTTAGAACAATTGCCGAAATAATTGCAATAGCCGCAAGAGTCACCAGTTCTCTTTCTTTGCGACGAATTGGTTTTGAAATTGTCAAATTTTGTGACAAAATCAAAAATGCAAAAAAAAATATTTTTAATTTAGCCATTTTATAAAAATATAATTTTTAAGAAAAATTAACCCTTTTATAATTGTCAAGCCAATGCACAATCACATGAAAGCATCCTCCCATGACGAAATAATTTTTATCGCCAAAACCCATTAAGAACAATTTAAAGAATTCACATTATCAAAGAAACCCTAAAAAATCTTGCTGCAGCAAATTTTGCAAAATTTGTTCAGTTTATCAGCGAAAACCATTAAACGAACAATTTAAAGAGAAAGCATTTGATCAATAATTTTTTGGAAAATTTGCTCAATTTTTAATTATATTTAAATTTGCCATATTAACTTTTAAATGTGTTAATAATGCTTTAGTATAATGGAATAAACAGCCATAAATTAGGTTGTTGTCAAAAACAGTCTTCAAAACATTTATTTGAGCGCCTTCATAATCAACATGTATTCTTTTTATATTTTTATTAAAATTGGACCATTCACGTTTAATTTCTCGCCATACGATTGAATATGAATTTATATTTCTAATAAAAATACAATTTAAAAAAAATTAGAATTACCTTCTCTCCATTAACGCAAAAACTAACGGGACCCACTCTCCGTCACCTTCAGGTGCAGATTCTTGAGTGTACTATATAACAAAGGAAAAGTGAAAAAGTTTAAAAATTTTATTTTAAATAAATATAAAATCTAATACCAATCCGTGCACAATATATAATTGCATAAAAGGTTTTGGTGCTACTTCAAAAGTCCCGTTTAGTGCGATAATTGGACATTTTTGCATAGCTTGGCTTGCAGTTTTTGTTGCAAAAATGATTATACCATCTTCTCTATTTCGGTATATAACCCAGCTATAAAATCAAATAATTTCAAAATTTTATTCCGAGAATTTTAAGCAGAACTTACTTATCTTGACTTGAAAGTTCTTTATTTAATGCCAGCTTTATAGAACCAAAACGTGTTATTAATAAAGATTCTGGCAAATTATATGGGTCAGTTGAAATTCCGTGTGCTTGCTGTCTACGTCTATTATATGAACGTCTGACGGAATTATAAGTTGGGTAATGAAATGATAATGATTGTTCTGATAATGTTTCGGTATCTGTTGCTACATCAAAAGACTCAGCTTTTTGAAACCCCTAGTTAAATAAAATTACAAGTTAAAATATATTTTAATTTACTTCACGCCATAAACTTTTAATGTTAGCAGTGCAATTTATTATTTTATTTCGTTGTTGTCTGTCTATCTGTTCTGCGCTAAATTTTTCAATTTTTTCTCCCAAGCAGTCGTGATGATGTATTATTGGACGTGAAGAAATTATCTCGGTATTTTCATTAATTATTGCATGTGCAATTATCGGTTCACTATAATTTATATTTTATTTAAAAAAATATAAATAATACCGTGCATTATTTTTTTGCTGTATAATTTGACATTTAATACAAGAAATATAAAATTTGTTATTGTAAATTAATGTGACACCAAATTTTCTCCAATTGTCTTCCTGTTCTTTTCCTATTAGAAACAATTTTTCTTGATCGTTTTTTGTTGTACATTGTCTTGCGATGTATTTTGTTCCAACGCTTGTTTTGATTTTAGAAAGATATCTTTCCAGTGTAGATTTGCTTAGGTTTTGAGATGATTCATTATTAATTTTTTGAAGTAATTCATTTATTGTTCGGATTTCTCTTTTTTCATATTTATTTAAAAGATTTTTAATTATATTGTCATTGATAAAAGAGTCAAAGGAAGAAGCACGGCTTCCACCAGTAATGTAATCGTAAATCCGATTTTTAAAAAGAAATATGAATAAAATAAATAATATACAATATACGGCTTTTGATGGTCCATGCATTTCCATTAATATGAATAATAAAAAATATAAATCTAGCGAATATTTTTTTTGATGACGTAACATTTACATAAATCCAATAATTGATTACATTTAATGTCAATATTGTATAAAAAATATTTATTTAAAATGATTTATTATTTTATATAGGTTTTATTTTATTGGCACGATTGTTTTTTTAATTTTATTGGCACGATTGTTTTTTTAATTTTATTGGCACGATTTTTTTTCTAAATTAATACGGTAACAATAAGATTTGATGGTTTTTTATATAACGCCCATTTTGAGGGTTTTTTATATAACGCCCAATTTTGATGAAATGTCTTACAATTTGATTGATTTGAGGGTTTTTTATATAACGCACTTTTTGACGGTTTTTTATATAACGCCCAAAACACAAGGAAAAATCAATAAAAACACAAAAAAAACCATTTGAGGGTTTTTTTTATAACGCCCTTTTTGAGGGTTTTTATATAACGACTCAGCACCCTCGATTGCTCTTTCCTCTTCTCTAACATCTAATTCCCAACCACTCCTATACACCGATCACACACACAAAAACGCACGCATTCAATCATGCGTGAAAACCGCACGCGTTACCCACTCTACCCCTCCCATACGCGCCGACAGAGAAACATACACTGCACTCTCTTCTCTACCCAGCCTTTCTCTATTAGTCCCCAATTACATTTTTCAATTTTATGTTTCTTTTTCTCTATGAAAACAAAACACCACTTTAGGCGCAAATTCAAAAGGGCAAAAGTGGGCGGAGCTTCGCCTCACTTAATATATAAGTAAGGGATTTCTATACTCTCGCTTTCGGCCGCAAATGCGCTGGTAAGAGACATATATGATAAACCTACCTGACATCATCGATTCTGAATCGGCCGTTAAATTGCGTTTCTTTCTGTGTTTATATATTATTATTAAAAATTTGGCAGCACTTTTTTTCAGATTTTATTCTATCTTGGGCATGATGTGCTAAATATTAAATAAAAAATATCTTGTTTAGAGCGAAAATGGCAATGCGAATTGTATTCGACAATTTTATTTCATTGGAAAATAAATTTTCAATTATTTGATGATAATTAGTGACATCATTATTTCCCTAAATTAAAATAATATAATTAAAATAAAATTGAGTTGAATATATTTTTTTAATATTTAGTGTACTTTTGCGAGCTTTGTTTGACTCACGGATTTCATTATGTAATAAGATTAATAAGTTCAGGTTCAATTAATTGTTTTAATATTAGTTTTAATTGTTCTTGCTATATTCTAGTATTTTATTCAATTTTTTATTTAAATGATTCATTTAAAGAAATTTATGACTAATAAATTATTTGTTTTCTAAATGTATCTTTTAATTAATGAATTCATTTTTTTTTAATTTTCAAATTCGATTATATATCTCTATATTTGTTATAACATTTGGATTTTAGTATTTAAATATTCTCATGGGCAACATTTTTCACCTCGTTTTTGCTCCTCCATGTAATCCAACTGGGAAAATTTGAAACTAAAAGCAATAATTTTATAATATAAATTTCAAAATAATATTTATTTCTATAACAAAAAAAACACGCATATATTATTTTTTATATTCTTTTGTTATCTATATTTTTCGCATTTGTTTCTTTATTAAATTTTATTTTCTATTTTAATTATTTAATTTTTCAAAAATAAAAAAGGAATTTTATTATTGTTTCTTGTTTATTATTTAACGGTCTCCTTTGTTCTTTTCCATAGCATTTTGCTTTAATTTGAAATGGCATTGATTAAATTTTGAATCTGCCCATTCTCTCAAATTACTTGTGTCGTTTGCCGGCATTGGCACTGTCATTCGATCTAAAAATAAAGATCTTCTGGTAAAGCTTTCATCGACCATTTCGCTCTGGCATATGTGCAGCGATTAGAGCGAAAATAGCAATGCGAATGTATTCAACCATTTTATTTTATTGGAAAACAAATGGTTTTATTATTATTATTTATTAATTATGGCATCAACATTTTCTTAATTAAAATAAATCTTGTCGTATATTTAAATGAACGTCGTTGAGTTCAATATTTTTTAAAAATTTAGTGTGCTTTTGCGTTGTTTTACTCACGTGTGTATATTATATAATTTTCAATTTTCAATTATTTGATGATAATTAGTGCCATTATTATTTCCCTAAATTAAAATAAATCTTTGTATTATAATTAAATTAAAATTGAGTTGAATATTTTTTAAATATTTAGTGTACTTTTGCGAGTTTTGACAAACGGATTTCATTATTTAATAAGATTAATAAGTTTAAGTTCAATTAATTGTTTTAATATTAGTTTTAATTGTCTTTGTTCTTGCTATATTCTAGTATTTTATTCAATTTTTTATTTTAATGATTCAGACTTATAAATTATTTGTTTTCTAAATATATCTTTTAATTTTTTCTTTTTTGTTGATTTTTAAATATTATCTGATAAACAAGATTTCGGCTCTGAGTAAAAAAATTTGAATTTTTCGTCTTTTAAATATGTAATACATATAATAAATAGTTATGAATTTCTTTGATAAAAACACATGTTCAAGACAACACCACCTGAAACGCCATAGTTCCTCTTGGGCTTTTAATTTTCATATCCATGTTATTACTGTTTTGATTTTGTTACAAATTATAATAAAGAAATTTATTTTTCATTTAAATTCGTAGAATGAAGGTTTTTTATTATTTATATGTTTAAATATTCATTTTTAATATTATTTTATTTAATAAAAAATTTTATCTTGCATCCCATTCAGCCGTTTTTTTCTTGATGATTCTTAGATTTTAATAATTTTTTTTAATTTATTTTTATGTTTATTAATTTTTTGTGTCACGAATTGCTATTAATTTATTTTATTTTTAAGACATGTCACAAAAAATATTTTAATATAATTAATTATTTCCTAGTGGGTATATTTGTATTATATTAGATTTGGTCAACTAATCAATTGGTGAAAACAATTACCATTTTTTAATATTGTTCTGGTCAATTACATCATTATTTTAAATTATTTAAATAAAATTTATTCATATTTATTTGAAGATTCTCTTTTAAATATTTAATTTACATTCAAATTACAGTATTCTTGATCGCCTCTTCCTTTTATAAAGAAAGAAAAGTTTATAAAATATCATTTTTCTTTTTTTTAAATTTAAATATTGTATTTATTTATAATAAAAACAAACTTTCACCATTATGCTAATTTTCTTTTGTTACAACAAATTTTTATTTTTATTACGAACAATAAAATTATTTTTTATGTCACTACAAATATTTAAAAAACTTCTTGTTGTTGTTTATTTTTCCTTTTGTGATTTAGGTAATATGTGAGGATAAGTTTTTATTTAAAATATTTATTAAAACTTTTAAACAAATGAATAAAATAGATAAAAATATTTTTCTTCTTGCACATTAAGTGATGCGCGCCGCAGGCTGGGATTTTTATTTGCTAAAACCGAGAAATAGTTATGTAAACAGTTGCGAAAATACTAACAAAAAAGTTTTAAAAAAATTGGAAAAAAGTCGAAATAGTTGCTAAAATAGTTGCCAAAATTTTGAAAAAATATCAATAATATGTGAATTTTCCAAAATTGCCTAATTGTTTATCTATTTCGATTTCATGATAACAAATCAAAACTATTCGAGATTTTCATGCGTAAAAAGTTTTCATTGTCAGCCAAATCATGGCCAGGATTTTTGATTTTTGAGAAGTCGATTCTTAGTTCTTTTGGATGCGTTTTTATTTGTTTATTGCATTTTTCATAATAATTTTTTTGTTTACTAGCAAAATAGCTGAAAAGACTTTTTTAAAATTTTACAAGCTAAAATAGTTGGAAATTGACAACAACCAGCTGTTCGCAACAAAAAGATAAAAATCCCTCGATCGATAATAGATTTTTTTTAATTAACAAATTTTGCAAATAATATTATTTTGATAAACGAAAATTTTGAATCAAATTTTACCTTTACAAATTATTAAAATAAAAATTTAAATTTATATTTCTAAAATCTTTGCTTCTTTAATTTTATATTTTCTATTTTAGTTAAAATGGTTTATTTTTTGATTAAACTTTGTTTGATATTATGCAATTTTTCATTTTCTTGTATCTGCCACAGATATAAAAATCATCAAATTTGTAGTCAATTAGTATTATTTCTTGTCCAGTTCAAAAATCCAAATCCGTTGTTTCATAGCCATTTGTTATAATTTATATGTTCATTGATTCAATTTTATTGTTTTTATGCCTTTCATTTTAGGAAAATTTGAACCCAAATAAAATTAGGATTTATTATACTTAATCTTTTTCGAATATTTTGTTTATTCTTGCGTTGTTTGAACTATTCCATTGTGTGCTTTCATGACGTTGGAATTTTAGTATTTCTAGCTAAAATTCTGGTAAATTTGGCATTCGAATTCCTGCACTGCGGTAATAAAACAAGCTTTGCATTATATTATGGCAATTTTTTTATATAAATCGTAGAATTGTCTTATTATTTTCAATATGACTATTTTATCATTAAAATGTTTGCTTCAAAGAGTGTAGCGTTATAGAGGCGTAATATTGTTTCATGAAACATTGCATAATTGATATAATTTTTATTGAGTTTATATTAGCTTTTTGAGTTAAGCGGCAATTTTCGTTTTTAAACACCACTTTTATTTCGGATATATATGGATGGCCATTGCATTTTTCAAAATAGATTATTTTTTATTTACTTGTTTTTTAAATTATAATTTATTTTTATTATTTTCATATTTAATGCTAAAGATTCTATATTGTTTGATATTTATTTTTAAGATGAATCAGATTTGCTTTTATTTTTTATTATGCCTTTTCAACATAAATTTATGGTCTTAAATTATAAGTGTAAGTGAATATATGTTGAACACATTTATTTAGACATATTAGGTATTTGCAAATTCATTTCCTCTTGCTGGATTGTTTCCATTTTATTAGGTATTGGTTTTACAGAGATGGTTTTTGCTTTAATTTATGAAATTTTCGTTTTTTTAAAAGCATTTTGTTTAATTATTTAAATTTTAGCTTAAGGATATCAAAAAAAATTTTTTACCGGATTGCTATGCAATTTGATGAGTTTTTTTTATTAATAGGAAATTTTCTTATTAATAATTTCATGAATTTTATATTAAAATAATTTATAATTTATTTAAAATTCAAACATCGAATTTTTCAAAAACTTTTTTATTTATTCTTTTAATCGTTTTCATTAATTAATTAAAATGTATTTTTTCATATTCATTAAAATATTTTTAAATTTTGATTATACCTTTTTGTTTATTTTTCCATTTTTAAATTTCCCGGAGGCCACCTCAGAGTTTAAAGTCCCGAGGCTGGGACTGCTTGTTGATCATATAACTCTATTTTTTCGATAGTTTTCTTATTTAGAAAAATTTTTAATGTTAAATTTAAATTATAATATTTTACTGTCCAAGTGTATCAAGGAGAAATATTCTTAGATCTCTCTATGAAAACAAAACACCACTTTAGGCGCAAATTCAAAAGGGCAAAAGTGGGCGGAGCTTCGCCTCACTTAATATATAAGTAAGGGATTTCTATACTCTCGCTTTCGGCCGCAAATGCGCTGGTAAGAGACATATATGATAAACCTACCTGACATCATCGATTCTGAATCGGCCGTTAAATTGCGTTTCTTTCTGTGTTTATATATTATTATTAAAAATTTGGCAGCACTTTTTTCAGATTTTATTCTATCTTGGGCATGGGAATGGCGGATGTCCTTTTGGCGGAACGTGAAGACGACACTGACCATTGTTATAAAATTCATTTATTAATTGAATTTATTTTTACACATCCAGTGATGTAAAACCAATTTTCATATACAATATCTTATATTCACTAAAAAAAACATATTTATATTTAATCATATTAAAAAAACGAATGGAATTGAGAATGTAATTTAAATGCCGTGAATTCATAACAAAAAATGCATTTATTTCAATATACAAAATTGTTAATTTATTTTTTTAATTTATGGAATATTTTGTTATTCATAACCATAGGTTATATGTAATTATAAAATTAAATTAAATTCTTTATAAAACAATATTAAATAATTTATTCTTTTATTTGAAAAATCAAATTTAATATACTGAAATTATGAATATGAATAAATTCATACAGATTCATATAGAACAGAAAAAGTTATGACAATATAGTTCTAAGTGATGTCGTCAAGATTAATTAAATGTACGAAGAACTTTCAATGCGAATAGGTGGCAAGGAAAACGACAAATATATTTGCAAAATATAACTATATAAAAATAATTTGTTTAATAAAAGCTTAATTAGATAATTTACCAAAATCGAACGAAAACCGAAACCTTGATAATTATTTTGTAAAATTAAAATTAATTTCCAAGAATTTACTCACATTTACGGTATAGCAATGGAAAAATATTTAATATAAGTTTTCATAATTATAAATAAAAGTTAAAAAAGTTAATCGATATATATTTGTTGGAAAGAAATGAAATTAAGATTATGCCATTATTCATCAAGAATCTGAAAATTTAATTTAATAAAAAAATTTCATTTAACACAAATGACCCAAAAATTAAAGAAGAAAAAAATAATTAAATTATTTAATTAAATAAGGCACTAAATGGTAGTCCTCTGAAAAAATCGCTTTTTTATTTATTAAAAGAATTATAGATACTTAGCGAGACAATGTTTAAAAATAATAATAAAATAAAATAGATTATTTAAACCATTAATATTAAAAAATAGAAAATATTTTAGCATAAAAACAATTAATGAATAAATTATTAATTATTGCCTAATAATAACAAATAATATTTTGCCTATTTCAATAATATAAAAATAAAATAACATTATATATCGAATTAAAAAAATAAATGTTGCTCAGGAACAAAGATAAAGAAGACAGCGAGTCAAGAAAAAAACAATCACGCACCCGCAAGAAAAGTTAATTTTTATTGTAATTAAAAATCATCTTGATTTCATCGCAATATTTTTTCATTTATTGGATTTCGTTACTCCCAAATAAAAATTCAATTTTACAAATGGCAAAATCGATTTAAACATTATAATTATCAGAAAGCATAGTTTAAAAATCGTGTACTTTTGCGAGTTTTGACAAACGGATTTCATTATTTAATAAGATTAATAAGTTTAAGTTCAATTAATTGTTTTAATATTAGCCCAAAAAATCTTTGTTCTTGCTATATTCTAGTATTTTATTCAATTTTTTATTTTAATGATTCAGACTTATAAATTATTTGTTTTCTAAATATATCTTTTAATTTTTTCTTTTTTGTTGATTTTTAAATATTGAAAATACGAAAATATAACACATATATTTTTAATAAACCACTTTTTTAGTCTTAGCATTAAAGGGCGAAATTTAAAACAAATAAATGCAATATTTAAATAAAAAAAATAAGAATTTACAAATTTTATTTTTGTCGATAAAGGAAAATGCGATGGCGATCAAGAATACTTGAATGTACAAGAAACAAATTATTATATAATTATACAAAATAATCATTAAATAAATAAATTATAAAAATTTGTAAATTTATTTATTTATTTTAACGATTATATTAATAAAATATCAATTAATATTAAGACAAGCTATAAAATTCCTGTTTTTTATTTGACATAAAGTAATCAATTGTAAGAATTAAAAAATATATACATAAACAAATCAGTTTTAAATTTTGGTAAATTGTTTGCCTAATTTAGTACAAAAAATAACTTTAATGAATATAAAATAATGATACAAAAGCCTAAATAAAAAAAATAATATCAATAAAAAATAAACTATAAATATTCTCATCCAACAAACGTCTCATAATTTATTAAATAAAAAGTCTCAAAATGCGACACAAATGTTACCTACTGAGGTTTGGCTCCATTTTTAAATAAAATAAAACAACAAAATAACTGTCATATATTAAATAAAGTACATTTACCAAAAAATGTCATGTTTTCTGAAAGCACAATGAGTAAGAGTCTCCTGCACAAGAATAGCAATTTTTAAACAACGAATTTTACACAACCACTTTCCTTTACATTGTGATGCATAATAAAATTTTTTAATAATTAATCAAAATATAATTAATACAAAAGCATTACTCGTTTAAATTGTTTATTTATTTTAAAAACCAATAATTCATTTAATAAAATAAGAAATTTATTCCATTATTTTTTTATTTAAACAAAGTAAATTAATGAAACAATTCGGAAAATTCAAATAATTTCAAATAAATTAAACTGAATATAAGTAATGAATATTTTTTTCAAATTTTATTTTGATTAAAATTTTTGTAAAAGGTTCCACTATAAACCCAGAAAATCATTATGCTGAGATAATCATTCTTAAAGAATTAATTAGATAGGAGATGGAAGGCGAAATGTTAAAATTGCCAGTCGTTTAGCGAGAAATACTTAAAACCGAGTAAGTTTACTCTCTTGTTTGGACGGGCTTCTTTAAGCCAGCTTATGAGATAATTAACAAAAAATTCTTAATTCAATCTTAAAGGAAAATAATTAGAGCCTAAATAAATAAGAATCAATATTTAAAGAGTGTAACTATGGCCGAAAAAAAGCATTATTATAAATATGTATTTATATTAGGGCTAGCTCATTTATTTTAATTGTTAACTATGCAATTCATTTGTTCTTGTTTATAAAATTGGATTATATATATAATAATTTTTTTTGTTACAATTTCATAAAGTGATTTTTTATACAAAATTATGTTTAAATGAATCACTCCTCCTTTTGTTTAGCTAAATTATTTGGGATTAATTGTCAAGCAATTAATAAACTTTTTCATAGAAAATAACACGCGATTTCATTTATGATATTTTTTCAAAGAAAGAAATTAAAATTATTTGTTTCTGATACTTGAATTTATATACTCTTTAAAAATTATTATAGCATTTTTTTTGTTTTTCTTGATTTAATTAAATTATTCCTACCATGACCCAGCTGTCGTGTCACGGATTCACTTTCCACTGTGTTGACATACATATTTATAGGGTCTAAAAAAAGCAAAATTTATAAACACAAATATTTTAATTTGAAAATTCAGATAAATTGTGTTATAGTTTCTTTTTCGTTTAATACTTTAGTTGTCAAGATGCAATTTAATTCAAATCACGTGCAATGCAATCGGTTTTATCCCGAGTTAATGCCTACATTACACTATTTTTTATGTTTTGCGTTGTTTGAACTATTCCATTGTGTGCTTTCATGACGTTGGAATTTTAGTATTTCTAGCTAAAATTCTGGTAAATTTGGCATTCGAATTCCTGCACTGCGGTAATAAAACAAGCTTTGCATTAATTTTAAGTAAAATTTCATGTTTTCTAGAATAAATAAGAAAAATTATCATTTTATTGAACAATGTAAATTCCTTTTAAAATAATTAAAGCAAATTATCCAAAATGCCATCTAATTGTAAGTTTTTTTATTTTTATGTTCAAATAAAGAAGTTTTCATTCTATTTTTGTTTTCTCTGAACTTATATTTTTCAATTATGGCTTTTTTCAAATAAGATATGAATTAAGTTTTTATGACTATTTTATTTTTCAAACTAAATGAATTTTATTTTGTATTTAAATTAAATTTTCATTTTCTTTGTCATATTAGTGAACTTTTTTCTTGACATAAAATGTTTGATATTTATTTTTAAGATGAATCAGATTTGCTTTTATTTTTTATTATGCCTTTTCAACATAAATTTATGGTCTTAAATTATAAGTGTAAGTGAATATATGTTGAACACATTTATTTAGACATATTAGGTATTTGCAAATTCATTTCCTCTTGCTGGATTGTTTCCATTTTATTAGGTGAATATATGACTTATATAATTATTATTGAAAATATAGTGTACATTTTAATTTCAAATTGTAATTTTCCTAATTTTCTGCTTCCTTAGTTGGCACTTGGGAATTCAATTTCTTCTTCCTTTGATGCTTACAGTCTTGAATCCTTACAACCGAAAAAAATATTTAAACGAATATAATATAGCCTTCATTTTTATTATATTTTTGGCATAACGTTACCGTTTTGGTCTTAAATTTACAAGTTGTTCATATGATAAAGAAAGCTGGAAGCACCACCTTATAAAATGTATTTTTTCATATTCATTAAAATATTTTTAAATTTTGATTATACCTTTTTGTTTATTTTTCCATTTTTAAATTTACCCTGAGGCCACCTCAGAGTTTAAAGTCCCGAGGCTGGGACTGCTTATCCAAGCTGTGTTGGTTCGCTGCTCTTCTCACGGTTATCGAGAAAAATTTTTTAATGTTAAATTTAAATTATAATATTTTACTGTCCAAGTGTATCAAGGAATCCCGGATCATGAAGAACGATTCTACTTTTGTGAAGTTAAATTTGGTAACATGTTCAATGCCTGACTCCAACTTTTGCACAAACTCGCTCGGCACATTTTTGGTTGATGTATTCTCACAAAGGAAGGTCCCCAGGTGTCCGCGGCTTTCGAATGAAACTTGGTGGGTGGGTAGAGCACCCCGGGGTTCTTAAGAAAAGTGATTGTAATTTTTGCAGAATGAGCCCGATTGCAGTTATGACGTGCCAAACTTTTTTTTATACCAATAAATTAAATAAACATTTGCACTGTTTTGTGTTGTTTGGTGGTTCGGAGGAACACAGCGGAAATTTTTTTCTTTCCTTTTAAAATGTATGTCAACCCCCAAAACATCCTTGCACTCCTCCAAAAACATTTTTCCAAATATAATAATGAACTCCTATTATTTGTACCGAAATAAATATTGCGAAAAATTTTGCATCTGAAATTGAACGATGTCTCAAACACAACGAAGAAATCGACATTTTGAGGATATTGTTTTTGATGAAAATGCTGATTACGTTGAAATTGAAGGGTAAATTAATGATTCCGGTTTTGATTACGAATCAGATGAAAAAATTGGACCAGAAACTACCTTTGGGTCAGGTGATTGAATTTTAAATTATTTAATTAAAAAGTTGTACTATACTCTCACTTCAGTAGCAAAATATTCGCTATCCTTTTCGGTCCCGTTTTACTTTTTATCGCTATATTTTAAATCAGCATCAAAAAAAAAAATTAATAATGCTTTATTTATTAATAAGATAACTTAAGAACATTTTGTAAATTCTATTAGGACCTGAAAATGCTCTAAAGGTAATAATAAAAATATTTAAATTTAAATTGATTTTTGGAGTTAATCAAAGTCTTGGGCAAAATAAAATTCTTGACTTAAAAACATCAAAAAAATGGGGGATGACTTGTGGAGTGTGTTGTACAGTCTGTTGCAAGTACAACACACAGTTACACAATTATGCCAATGGTGACTGCTATTGTTGCCAAAAAATTAATTAATTCATGGTCTATATATAAAAAAACAACTACAAGAGAATGAAAATAAAACATTAACATTAAAAAATTGAAATAAATAAAAAGAAGGAATCAAAATAAACTTATTTTACTATTTCTCTAAATTAAAATAATTATAAGTTCATAATTTTTTACTTTTGTCTTTCTTTAATTAGGAAATTTACAAAAATTAGAACTCACTTTAAAAAATTAAATCCATGTGTTTTTGAATTTTATTAATGTCATTTAGTAAATAATAAAATTAATAATGATTTTTGCAACATATTAGTGTGATTAATTTCTCCTTCCAAGTCCATATTTTTAGGTTCTTTTTCTGATAATTTTTCTTTCCCATATGCCTTTTAATATTTATTTATTTCATATTAACTGTTATTTCTATGATAAGAGTAATATTCATAAATTATTTGGTTATATTTTGATATCTGTATATTTATCATTTTTGTAATCTGTTTCACTTAATTTCTGCTCATTCTAATTCAAATTTTTAATTAAAATTTTTAATTTTAATCTGATAATTTTTGAATAAATTAATATTATTTCTTGTCTTCAAAACAAGGTGAGCTTCGAACTCGATTTTGGTTGCGCATCGTTCTTGTGTCAAAAATAAATTAAAGTTCGTTAATTCAATAATTCCTTATTGTTTTTAATTTTTTAAATTATATTTTTTAGACAATTTCATTTGTGACAAGATTATTAAAATATGTGCGTAGCCACGCCAATTCAAAGCATGGCGGATACAGACAATCGAATTCTTTTTTATATATTTTTTGATAAATATACAACGATTTAAAGTTTTTCAAGATAAAAATATTTTTGTTTTTTTCAATTTTTTTTTATAAAGAGACTCCATTTTTTATGTGAAGGTTGTTTATTTGATAGTTAGTTAAATAAATTTTATAATTTTTTATATATTCTTTTACTATTTCATCAATTTGAAATAAAAATGTTTTATATTAAATTATTCATTATCAAAAATAATTTATTTTCCATAAATGTGTCCGATCACCACCCGTTGATTGATTGATTGATTGAGTTGAGCTCCTTCTAATACATTTTTTTGTTTATTGTTTGTTTTATTTCTGCTGAATTTAAAATATTTTAATTTCAAATGGTATTTATTAATTGTTTCTTTCCTTAAAAATTCAAATTTTTATGAAATATTTTTTATTGTAAATTCGCCCGCCAGCGATTACCGGCACCGCCGCCCTCCAAAAAACTTATTTTTTTCTTAAAAAATTAGACCAAAATCACTAAATTTGGTCATTTTTTTAGACAAAATCTCTGTTATTTATGTCAAAAAGAATTGAATCGAGGCGATACACCGACTAAAGGAATGTGGAGCCAACACATCATTCATAAAAATTAATTTTTTTGTGAGACTTTTTGGAGTAATTCAAAGCAAACCCCCGCCCCTGCGGGGGCGGAATTATCGTGCTCCCGCCACCGCCCCCGCGACTCTGACCCCCGCCAACCCCGCCCCCGCGAAAAGCCACCCCCGCCCACGGGGTCCGAACCCTAGTTTATATTATGGTATCGGAACTTCGTCCTACCGCCTATCAAGATAGATGTAAGCGAATTTTTTTGTTTGATGAGTTGTACGCAAAACACTGGATAAACTGCTGACAAAGGAAGGTGCCAGAAACGAGATAAATTTGTTTTTAGCTTAAATGATTTTCTTAATTTAATCTACATTTTTTCATTTTATAGTTTTTTTGTTGATAAAACCATGCTTTAAATCCTCTTGGCAGTGTGACATAAAAATCAAATGGATAAATTTTATAATTTTTTAAAATTATTAATAAATATTTCCTATGTGTATATTGTTATGAAAAAATATTTTGTGTTATTTGTTTTTATAAAAGACATGCTCAGAGCAAAGTAATGTATTCCAAACTTAACAAAATGTTCTTTTTATTGTTTAATTATTTCTGAATAATAATTTTTGATAAAATTGCAAAAACAAAAATCTCTATTTTAATTTGAGTTGTCTTTTATTAAATTTATTTAGTAATATTTTGGTGTTTTGTCTATTATAAATTATAATAAAAAAAACTATTATTATTAATTCAGCGATAGTTCGTTTTTTTTTTAAAAATTAATTTTTTTTCAGTTATTAGAAAAAGTTAATTTATTTTTATTTATGATGAAGCTTGGTGGTATTGAACTCAAGCACTCTGTTATGCATGCCTACCATTTATTATTTTCTTAGTGAGAATTTTATGACTTAATTATGTATTTATGTTAATAAAATTTATTAGTTTCAATATCATCAGTTTATATCTTTTGTTTAATATAATTTTACTTTTGTTGAGGCTCTTCATTTCATTTGTTTGGTATTAAACATATCATTTCTTATTTTTTGCCTTTTTCTACTTTAGTAATTATTTACTTTTTTCTTATGTTAATACGCATATATTTTTTTTATAATTATGGCAAACAATGAAATTATTATTTTCAAACTTAATACCACCACATAAACAAATCTGTTAAAATAAATAATTGAAAACCAAAATTGTTTCAATTAATTGATATTTTGATTAATGTTTTTACTAATTGATATATCGTAAAAATAGAGAAATAAATTGTTAAAAATATTTTTTTTATAATTTACTTTATTTATACCTTAACATTAATAGTTAATAGATTGCATAATTTCACTTGTAAGATGATGGGACTCCCTTCATTCCCATTGAGCTGTATTAATATTTAAAAACTAATAGATTTTTTTTCAAATTTTTTAAATATATAAAAATGTATTTATCTTTAAAAAAATCACTTTTAAATATCGTATAGGCTCTACACAAAAGGGTAATTTTTTTTTTGTGTTATTTTCTTATTCCTTTAAATTTTGTCTTCAAAAAATCAATTCTGAGATTAAGTTAATAAATCAGTTAATAATTAAACCATATTTTTAATAAATCACTTTCACATTTTAATATATTTTTAAGGATAAAGATTTAATTAATTTTTTTCATAGCATTAAATTTTGAAAAAGAATAACAATTTTTTCTTTTTATTTACTTTTTTTATTTAAAAAGAATAACAATTTTTTCTTTTTTTTTTAACTTTTACATTTTACTCCACATTATTAGGATTTATTTATTGTTGAAAAATGTATTTTCTCGCTCTGCATCGTCGATTACGTTTATTGTATTGTCGATTGCCGTTATTGCCGCTTTAATGTCATTTCTATTATATTTTTCTTTATACCGTTTAAATATATTTTCTATTTTATTTTAACCTTGGTATATTCGGAAAAAATTTTAGATTATTTTTTTATGATTTTAGATGTCGGATTTTGTCTTGTATATTGTTTTGCGTTTTGCTAAATAAATTTAATTCGTTTAAGGTATTAAACTAAATAATTTAATAATCTATTATTGTTACTATTAAAGTTTTATAACAATTTTATTTAGATAAAAGGAGAATGATTTTTATTTTTTTATTTAGCACTGTTACTTTAAAAAACTTAATAAATAGTTTACTGTTATATCAAATAATTTAACATTTTACCTTTTTGAGATATTATTTTTAATTTCTTACTATTTAATTTAGGATTTTAAAATTTTTATTCAGGTTGCTTTTTCAATGGCACATGTTTTAGAATTAAATATAAAATTTTGGTGTTGAAATTTCTGTGATTATCTAAATGAAAGAAAATTTTTAAGAAACATTTCTTAAAATTTTGTTCATTCCAATTGCCTATGTATACACTTGATTTTAAATTAACGAAGAATCTATTAAATTATCGAAGTAAATTTAATATGAAATCAAATATATTTGACATTTAAAATATATATATATATTTTTTAATTGATTATTTGTTTGTATTTATCTCTATCGAATTATGTTTGAGACTTTGGAATTACTTATCTCAATTAAATCATTACTCCAGTATTCTCGTTCAGATCTCTTCATATCTTCATTTGGTTTGACATTCTAAAAAGATTTTAAAACACTTTAACTTTTGAATTTTGAACTTTTATTTCGTTTGCACTTATTCTTCTTTAGCCTTTATAATTTTTATTTTTTTTCACTTTAATTAGGTTGAGATTAATCATTGATACTAATTAAATTAATTTTCTATAATTTTATTAATTTTTACGCGAATTAAATGTAAAAATAAATGATAATAACTTATTATTCCATGAGGTAAATGCATCGAATAACTCGAATGTTAATGCCAAGAATTCTAAATATATTTTTTGTATAAAAAGATTCATTTTGGAAATGTGCCAAAATAGAAGATGAATTTAAAATATGAACGGACAGAATGCCAAAAATTTCGCAGATTTTATATGAATATTTCTTAGGAATTTTTGTTGACGGTTTATCCAATCCTTATTTAAATTAATGATTTAAAATCTGATAATCATATATTAAGGTAAGAGCGCTGAATTGGCAAACATTTTCAACATAAAAGCCAATATTTATGCATTATTATGGAAATTTTTCAATTGAAGTCAGTTTATGTCGTCAAAACTTTAATGAAATTTCGAAATGTTGTTGGAAAAAGGGTAAAACAAATTAAAGAATATCAATAGTATAATTGGGATTGTTTTGATAAATGAGGAGGGATGATTTAATTTTGAAATTAAAGACGAGAAAAATAAACAAAAGGGAAAACAAATTTTTAACGTACCAACAGAAATAGAGAGAATTCGGGAAGAATACTTGCTCCGTCTTCGCTTTAAAATTTTCGTTTCATAAAGAAATACCAAGTTTTACACCAAAAAATGATTATATTTATTAAATTTCAAATGGGCATTAGAAATATAAAATGCCCTGATAATTACAATTCGTGGAAAGTCTCCCAAAATAAACCAAAATTTAATATAATTTATTTAAATTTAATCCACTTTACAGTAGTTATACTTGGCTAATGCCAATTGCGTTAAAACCCCGTTTCTTGTAATTTTTTGTTAATTTTTTGAATTTGCAAATTTTTTTGAAAAATTCAGTGCTATAGTTGTTCTGTTTCGCAAAATGTTCATAATAAATTGTAAAAAGTTGAAAATTTTGGGTAAATAGTCAAGTTTATTTACTGTGGGGTGGATTAAATTTAAATAAATTATGAATAAATTTTTGTTTGTTTTTTTGTGGCTTATGCTATTGAAGGATAGGTAATTTTTTATTTATTTTCTTTGAGTTATTTTTATTTGTAATAAAAAATACATGAATATTATTTATAAAGAAATTTTTTAAATTTGTTTATATACTGAAAGAGATTTATTTTTTGTAATTTTTCTATATTTAGTAAAAAAAATAAAATTTTGTCCGCCTCAGACTTGTTTGTCACCCGTTCTACTTCCCGCTCTTTGGTTGCGCGCCCTCCTTTTTGAAATTCGTCGTCATTCATCCCTTTCCCCCCTTTATGTTCCTTCCACGGACAGTTGCGGATGTTGTTCAGTCGCAACAATTTGAAACATAAAAAAAGTAATGATTTTTACGATTTGTACTGAATTTTAAATGGCATTAGAAATATAAAAAATGCCCTGATTTTTACGATTGTACTGAATTTTAAATGGGCATCAGAAATACTTTTCGGGAATGCAGCTCAGCCGCCTTTTAATGAATTAACAACCAACCCAAGCGGTTTTATGCCTCGAATCACTGCTACAAGTCTAGATGATATGCATTATGACGGCTCGTTCTTATTAGCTTGTCAGGGTTTATGGACACAAATTTTAATACATTTCAACTGATACCGACTTATAAAATGCCATTTATCGAAAAATTAATTTGGCAATGAATGAAATTTGAATTTTTATCCGGTCAATTATTCATCACTAATAGTAAATCTGGCGCCTAATGTTAAGTTCAAAATTGACATTGCCCAAATCAAGACAGCTAAGTAGATAAGCTGTTTCTTTGAAAATAAACTTACTAATTATTAAGAATTATGGTACTTTAGCTGAAAATAATATTTTACGTAATTTATTTCTAATATATTTCTTAAAGATTATGTCAATTCTTGTGTTAATATTTAACTTACAAAACCAATTATCCAAAATTAATGATAAGAAAATTGTTCGATTTGGTTGGTAATAGTTTATTAATGAAGATATTTTTACTTACAGTAAGCGCGTTTTAGTATATTTTTTATTGTAATCATTCAAATTAAAAATATATTTTCAATTTATTATTGTATTTATTTCTGAAACATTTATTTTTTCTTTCTTTTTTTTTTGATTAAGTTCATTTTCCATTTAATCATCCTTTTTATTCATTTGGCTTTAGTATTAATCTTTTCATCTTCTTTTGATTTACTTATCCTCATATTTAAGATAAGCTCATACACTTCCTTTCGCGGTTACGAATTTAAGTTAATCGTAAATTAGGAATTACATTTTTATAATTGTTCATTTTTCAAAAATGTTTTATTAGATATATTGTTATTTTCCAAACTGAATGTATTTTTTTTTTTTGTTATTTTAATTTTTAAAGTTCCATCGAGGAAACCCACATTTCTTAATAAATTTTTCTGGTTGTAATATTTATCATTTTCTACTTCTTAATAAAGTATTTAGTTATTTTAACATATAATTACATGTAAAAATTGTGGAAAAGTTTTGGCTCTGATTTTGCTAAATTTAATTTATGCAAATTTATAAAAATAATTTTTTACATTATAAATATTTTCTCATTAACATTTTCAAGTTGTCTGACAGTCTTGATGGGAAGCAAATATTGCACGATTGGTGCATGATTTAAGATTAATATTTTTTTAGGCTTTTTATATTTTTTCCTCGTGCAAAACAGTGATCAGTTTGCATTCAGCAATAGATTTGTGCCACCAGCGGACTGCCAAATCATTTTTACTACCTTTTAATAAATATGTGGAAAATACAGCGGAGCTTATGATTTTTTATTTAACTTAATTTAAATTATTATTTTTAAATTAATATGAAATAATAAACCTTATCTGTTTATGTGTGGTACTTTTTATCTATGAGATTCTAAATGCTGGTTCCATTATGATGAAAATATCTTGATATTAATTCGATTGAAACCTAAACAAATAATTAAAATATGCTTTTAAAAAATTGTTCTTTTCATATTTCTTATAAAATTGTAAAATATTAATATTTTTCTTTTACTATTTCCATTCATAGTTATTAGAATTTTATTTGGTTAGTTATGAATAATTGTGTGGTTTCAATGATAATTTATATATATATATAATAGTTCGTTATTCCTGCAAATATAAAAGTCGGTAAATGTTTTTTTTAATATATTACTATTTTCGAATTTATTTGACATAATGAATTTCTTTTGTTTTTTGATTTAAATCTTATTTTCATCCTGAGAATTATTTATTTTATTTAGCTTATACGTTCATGTTATCTATAAATTCATTTTTTTTTTATATGTTAATAAATATTTAAGGGTTTCATAAATTTTCCTTAGCAAGACTGGCGGAGCAGTTTTGGCATTTCATAGTTTATATTCTCATAATTTATTTCTATGAAATTAATTATCGTTGATAATTAAATCATTTTTAAATTTATTGTAAAAACATTATGATATTTCATTTGGTTTCTTCTGACGCGCAGGTCTTCTTGAATAGAAAAGTTTTGGCGCTGAATCATTAAAACATATTGAAGAACGCTTAGTTTTGATATAATTTATGGTTCATTGGTGAGTTTAAAATGCAGAAAATTATAATTGATTACATCCATTAACTTTATTTGTTAGTTCTTAGTTTTTTCATGTTTTTTTTATTCGAGAGGACATTTTTACATTTGAATTTTTAAATATTTACTTTATAGGTAAATTTAAATTGAATTTGAATTAATAATTTACTTATTAAATAATTCATTACATGTTCTTAAGCATATCGATGTAAATGTCTGTCTTGGTTTTATATATAAAAAATGATGTTATTGTTGTTTTTTAATTATACCTTTTATAAAAAAATTAATGTCCGATAATTAAGTTAAGTAATCTGCTATATTCTTTTTTTTTATTTTCAAAATCTAAATCTACAAGATTGATTTTGTTAGTGTTTTGATTAATTTTTATGTATATTTATTATTACTATTTCAAAAGAAATATTTTTTTTCTCTTTGTTCTCTCGTCGTCGGGGTTGCTTGAAGGTTCTTTCAGCTTTACATTTTATTTTAAATATTTTTCAAATGAATATAGTTTATAGTTATTTTAATATATAATTATTCCCCCGTATTTCTTGCACTCTGAGGAATGAATTATTATATTTTCGCCATTTATTTTAACTTAATGAATCAGCTCCTTTGTTAGTGTTTTGATTAATTTTTATGTATATTTATTATTACTATTTCAAAAGAAATATTTTTTTCTCTTTGTTCTCTCGTCGTCGGGGTTGCATGTTAATGTTGATTTTATTGTTGACAATAGTAGTTACTCCACCAGATTTTGATCCCTAAAGTTCGAGTCCCCTAGGCTGCGAATTATTTTTTAGGATTAAACCTCATGGGTGAGAAGTCGTTTTTCGATTAAATCCTAAGATCTATTTTTGTTTATTGCTTACTATTTTAATCAATCGCTCTTGTCACCATTTTTTGATAAGGAGGAAGACACTTTTTTATCGAATATTGATTTTTCCATTTTAAAATATTTTAATTAAGGCGCGCTTTCTTCATTTAATTTATTTATAATTTCCTTTTCGCATTAATGATATTTATTATTTTTTCTGTGTGTTTTGTTAATTTTTTTTTATGGTCATTTCAAGAATTAATTTCCATTTAATATAACGATGATATTTTATATTTGACTAGCCTTTACCATTTTAATATAACTTCCGGAAAATATGAATTTTCTGGTACTATTATCATTTTTTTAAAGTGGAATTGGCAATATTATTTTAATAGGTTTTTTAAAAATTAATTTTTAAATTTATTTCTTTACTTAATTTTAAGAAAAATTTAATTTTTAATTTAAATGATTAATTTTAGTTTATTTAAGGTTGTTATTCGGTGAAAATGGAAAAAAGAAACTTTAATCTTCCATTTTTTGTTTTTCTCTATTGGGAATCTCATTCGAATTTTTGTACGCTTATACATTAATTTTTTTAAAGATTTTAGATCATCAAAGAAATAATTGCGTAATCCCACCTTTTCGTTTAACGAATATTGTATAGAAAATGTATTCTTAGTTTACATAGAATAAAAATGCTTTTTTAGCTTATTCTATTCGATTTACTTTAGAAATTATTGTTATAAAAGAAATAATACATTTGGTGGTGTTCTTCGGGGGTCATGTCTTTTTTCTGATAAATTGTTTTGTAAATTGAAAACTTTCAGCTAAATAAGTTCCAACAGGGAACTTTGAAATCCTCCCATGACGAAATAATTAAGAATTCGATTTGTTTGTTTGCTTTCAACAGTTGAAATAAATTTAAGAAATACGCAAAAAATTGCTTTTTTAGGAATGTATTTTTCAAATTTTCTCAAAAATGCCAAAATATGTGCAAAGTGTGTGCAAACCCCAAAATATGCCCATATGTTTTTATGTGCCAAAATGCCAAAATATATGTTCTTATGTTTTTACAAGTTGCTCTAAATCAAAAATTGTTCGTAGAAAATGCCTATTTTTGTAGACCAACTTGTTTATTTATTTTAAATATAGTAAGGTTTTATAATCCATGTAAAAAAGTAAATATTTTGCTCATCTTGATATGTTTTGTTTGAAAATATGAAATCTTTTTATTAAATTTGTGACTTAGTCTTGTCAAATATATTTTGGCAAATTTTTAGGTTCTTAGTTTCGCATAAATTTTTCTCTATTCAATTCCCTTGCAGGCCATAGGTTGAATATTTTCTTTATTCGACTCCTAATAATTTATCAATTATATTTTCTTTTAGCATAATAGCTTTTTAAAATGTTTAAAGCTTTGCTTTAGATATTTATTATTTTCTATAAAAATTATTTTCATTCCATTTTTCAATTAATATTCAGATTTTTTTTATTTTTAGATCTTTCAAGCCTTGTAAAGGCTTTTCCATATCTCTGGCCATCCATTCACTGTTATGGATTTCTTCAGTATTATCCATGGTTATATACAAAAACATTTTAATTTTTATATTCTTGTTAAGGATTTTTGAAAGTATTTATGATGATAATTCTTGCTAGTTTTTACCTTCTTAAATCTTTTTAATTTTTTTGCGAAATGTTCGCTTATAAATTCGTTTTATTGCTTTTTTAAATTTTGAACATAATAATGAAAATAATAAGTATTTAGGTACAAATTCTAATGTCATGTTTAATTACTTCGAATTATTTTAATGTATTTTTATTTAAATTTAAAATTAAGCATTTTTCTTTGTTTCAGATAACAATAAAATGATTTAAAATAAAATAACATGATATTTATTTCATTATTATAATATTTGTCTTTAATATAATTGTTTTTTTAAAATTTATCAAATCATATTTAAAATGCGTTTTTTGTGTTATTTGTAGTAATTTTCTATTACCTTGATCTCCAGTGAAAAAATTGCATTTATTATATATATTCATTACTTTTTGTGAAATTAAATTATTCCATTTATATTTTTTCTACAGACAATGGATTATCAAGGTTGAAAAAATACAAAAATTGGTCTGGTGATGGGACATTTAAAGGTTTAAATGATCTTAAATTTTTATCTATTAAAATATTTAAGTTTGTCCGGCTAATTTCTTACAGTTGTATACTGTAAATGTGCTGATTGGGCATGTTTTCCCTTTTTTTATTTGTTAATTTTAATGGTTTATTTTTTATAATTATAATTTATATTTTCAATTGTTTGTTGTATTATTGTTTATTTTTTATTTTTTTAATAATTCAATGAGGATACTTAATATCAGTATCTGGTATTTTATTATCTACATAAAATTTTTTTTTTGTTTACACTTTTTTCAATAAGCTGGCTCCATTAGTATTCCGATAAAATTATTTTGTCAGTACTCTTCTATAAATATAATTATTCAAATTTAAACGAATATCTATCTCAATAGAATTATTAAGCTTATCCGGCTCGAACTTTTATTAGAAAATATATTATTTTTTAAATTTTAATGAAATACATGTATTATTAGGAATTCGTTTATATTTTTCGGTGCTAATTCGTTTCAGAAAATCCGCCAACATGGGAGTTTATAAAATTCAACATTTTAGCGAATTTTTCGACAGAACAGAATCGAGCATGGCATAACTTTGCTTAAAGGCAATCAAATCTTGGTACTATTTGATAGCCCAGCTTTTTCTCTAATATATCGCAAAATTTTAAAAAAATTATCAAATTTAACATAAGTTGTGCCAGAAACATTACTTGTCTTCATACAACTTTTTCTAAAGTTGACCAAATTTTTTACCTTTCCAGGCTAATTGAGAAAAATATGGGCTACCAAATGGTGCCAAGAATGTAAAATTTGATTGCCCTTAAGCAAAGTTAGGCTCAAGTACAGTTTATGCGTCCAATGGACTTTCAACATGTGGGATGCCACGGCTTAATCATTGACAAAATGGGATATGTAAGATCGAAACCTTGGCATTTTTGCGGATGTTCTAACATAACAAAAACTGCGATAAAGATGGTTTTATTAACGAATCTAGATATGAAAAGGAAAACATTTTACGTGAATATAACTAGTAATTCTGAGAAAATATTCATAATTTTGGGAAATTCTAGCAAATCTTTGTGTCATATTGTCAATGTGATACAATTCGAAGTATTGATTGGACACATAAAAATTTGATTGGACGCATAAACTGTACTTGAGCCCAAAGTTATGCCATGTTTGGTCGAAAATCACTAAAAATTGCGCATTTTATGGAACGACCCAGCACAGTATGTTCCTATCCCATTGTGAGTGTCAATTGCATTATGGATCGAAATGAAATTTTAATTAGTAAATTCTTTAATTAGATTTTTCATATTTTCCACATTTATTTGGGTTGTGTGTAGTTAAAAGATTAATTACATTTTTAGATAATCATTAATTAAAAAAAATATTATTTCGTCGGAAAACATCTTTGTATCTTAATTATTTAATTTAATTAATAAATTCATTTTTTTAATTTTCAAATTAGATTATCTATCGATTTCTTTGTTACAACATTTGATTTTGTTTTTAAATTCTCATGGGGAAGACTTTTTTCGATTGTTTTTTCACTCAATGCTTTTGGTCTCTTTTAATTTTTTTTTTGTAAATTTATGATTAAAATCCTGTCGATTCCAAGTTATATGATATTTTTTGATATTAAAGCGTTTCAATTTTTTCAACATTAAATATGGAACTTTATTCTTCTTTCTTGTTTATTATATAAAAATCAATTAATGTTTTCACTTTTTATAGCTATTACTTACTTAAAATATTTTAAATTTTTAAACAAAAAACCAAATTTATTTTTTCACAATTAAGTAGAAATTTAAGGTTAGCTTCTTTACTTTTTAATAAAATACAAGCGGTTGGGCGCCGCTTCGCGGCGCCAACCGCTCTTTCTTTTTCTCTTTCCTTTTTCACTCAATATTTAGTTCTCTCTCTCTCGTTCTCCCTCTCCCTCTTTCTCTCTTCTCTGTCTCTCCGTTCGCTCTCTCTCTCTTCGCTCTCTCTCTGCTCTCTCTATCTCTTCGCTCTATCACCCGTCGCTCTATCACCCGTCGCTCTCTCTCTCTCTTCACTCTGTTCTCCTTTTCTTCCTTTTCTCTATTTCTCTGTTTCTTTCTCTCTCTCTCCCTTCACTCTCTCTACTCTCTTTCCCATCCTCTCACCTCTCTCTCTCTCTCTCTTCGCTCTTTCTCTCTCACTGCTTTCTTCTTTCTCACTTTTTTCTCTTCTCTCTCTTTCTCTCTTTTTCTCTCTCTGATATCTTTCTCTCTCCCACCCTCTCTGCTCTCTCTCATCTCTTACCTCTCTCTCTTTCTCTCTCTCTGCTCTCTCTCTCCCAGCCTCTCACCTCTCTCTCTCTATCTTTTGCACTTTCTCTCTCACTGCTTTCTCCCTTCTCTGTTTTTTCTCTCTTCTCTCTCTCTTTCGCTCTCCCTCTTTTCTCTTTCCCATCCTCTCTGTTCTCTCTCTATCATCTATCAATTTTCCCCCCTCTTTTTCTATCGTTACCATTTCTCACTTCTCGATTGGGTGCTATGTCGTTATATAAAAACCCTCAAAAAGGGCGTTATATAAAAAACCCTCAAATGGTTTTTTTTTGTGTTTTTATTGATTTTTCCTTGTGTTTTGGGCGTTATATAAAAAACCGTCAAAAAGGGCGTTATATAACAAATCAATCAAATTGTAACAGCAGTTTTTTCTTCTTATCCATGGACTCTCTATGCTCTCTATGAACTTATATAAAAAACCATCAAATCTTATTGTTACCGTATTAATTTAGAAAAAACAATCGTGTCAATAAAATTTAAAAAAACAATCGTGCCAATAAAATAAAACCTATATAAAATAATAAAGCATTTTTTAAAAAGAATTTCATATACAAATATTATTTAACCTATTTTCAATGAAAATTTTATTTAAATTTATTCGCCTTTCTCAAGGGCTAACGAGAAAAAATAGCAATCAACAAGCATTCAGTGAAACAGGCAATTCCATTTTTGACAGATAAAATAAAAATATTTCAATTTGTCCCGATCGAGTGTGGCGTCTTTTTGTTCCTTTTAAATCTGAAAGGAAGGCTGATTTATGTGGTTTTTTATCAGTTCTTTCATACCAAAAAAACAAATCTCATCCAAATTTGGCATGGACCACATTTCACCAATTTTTCGAAACAAAAATTCATTGTTAAAGTTTTCCAAATCAATTGAAATTTCGCGGTCGCCAAACGAAAATTTGATGGGGAAAAAAGTTTGAGGTACTCCTTATCTGAACAAATTTTTTGATTTTTTAAATTATTAATTAATATTTTAATTATCATTTTATTTATTATTTTTAAATTTAAATTTATATTCATACATTCACGACCACTTCCATCTTTTAAAGTATAACCAAATACAATGCCGGTTGCAACCGAACCAAGTATTATTGGAGTTAGAACAATTGCCGAAATAATTGCAATAGCCGCAAGAGTCCCCAGTTATCTTTCTTTGCGACGAATTGGTTTTGAAATTGTCAAATTTTGTGACAAAATCAAAAATGCAAAAAAAAATATTTTTAATTTAGCCATTTTATAAAAATATAATTTTTAAGAAAAATTAACCCTTTTATAATTGTCAAGCCAATGCACAATCACATGAAAGCACAAAATTAGTAAAATTGATCACTTTATCGCCAAAACCCATTAAGAACAATTTAAAGAATTCACATTATCAAAGAAACCCTAAAAAATCTTGCTGCAGCAAATTTTGCAAAATTTGTTCAGTTTATCAGCGAAAACCATTAAACGAACAATTTAAAGAGAAAGCATTTAATCAATAATTTTTTGGAAAATTTGCTCAATTTTTAATTATATTTAAATTTGCCATATTAACTTTTAAATGTGTTAATAATGCTTTGGTATAATGGAATAAACAGCCATAAATTAGGTTGTTGTCAAAAACAGTCTTCAAAACATTTATTTGAGCGCCTTCATAATCAACATGTATTCTTTTTATATTTTTATTAAAATTGGACCATTAACGTTTAATTTCTCGCCATACGATTGAATATGAATTTATATTTCTAATAAAAATACAATTTAAAAAAAAATTAGAATTACCTTCTCTCCATTAACGCAAAAACTAACGGGACCCACTCTCCGTCACCTTCAGGTGCAGATTCTTGAGTGTACTATATAACAAAGGAAAAGTGAAAAAGTTTAAAAATTTTATTTTAAATAAATATAAAATCTAATACCAATCCGTGCACAATATATAATTGCATAAAAGGTTTTGGTGCTACTTCAAAAGTCCCGTCTAGTGCGATAATTGGACATTTTTGCATAGCTTGGCTTGCAGTTTTTGTTGCAAAAATGATTATACCATCTTCTCTATTTCGGTATATAACCCAGCTATAAAATCAAATAATTTCAAAATTTTATTCCGAGAATTTTAAGCAGAACTTACTTATCTTGACTTGAAAGTTCTTTATTTAATGCCAGCTTTATAGAACTAAAACGTGTTATTAATAAAGATTCTGGCAAATTATATGGGTCAGTTGAAATTCCGTGTGCTGTCTACTTCTATTATATGAACGTCTGACGGAATTATAAGTTGGGTAATGAAATACTAATGATTGTTCTGATAATGTTTCGGTATCTGTTGCTACATCAAAAGACTCAGCTTTTTGAAACCCCTAGTTAAATAAAATTACAAGTTAAAATATATTTTAATTTACTTCACGCCATAAACATTTAATGTTAGCAGTGCAATTTATTATTTTATTTCGTTGTTGTCTGTCTATCTGTTCTGCGCTAAATTTTTCAATTTTTTCTCCCAAGCAGTCATGATGATGTATTATTGGACGTGAAGAAATTATCTCGGTATTTTCATTAATTATTGCATGTGCAATTATCGGTTCACTATAATTTATATTTTATTTAAAAAAATATATAAATAATACCGTGCATTATTTTTTTGCTGTATAATTTGACATTTAATACAAGAAATATAAAATTTGTTATTGTAAATTAATGTGACACCAAATTTTCTCCAATTGTCTTCCTGTTCTTTTCCTATTAGAAACAATTTTTCTTGATCGTTTTTTGTTGTACATTGTCTTGCGATGTATTTTGTTCCAACGCTTGTTTTGATTTTAGAAAGATATCTTTCCAGTGTAGATTTGCTTAGGTTTTGAGATGATTCATTATTAATTTTTTGAAGTAATTCATTTATTGTTCGGATTTCTCTTTTTTCATATTTATTTAAAAGATTTTTAATTATATTGTCATTGATAAAAGAGTCAAAGGAAGAAGCACGGCTTCCACCAGTAATGTAATCGTAAATCCGATTTTTAAAAAGAAATATGAATAAAATAAATAATATACAATATACGGCTTTTGATGGTCCATGCATTTCCATTAATATGAATAATAAAAAATATAAATCTAGCGAATATTTTTTTTGATGACGTAACATTTACATAAATCCAATAATTGATTACATTTAATGTCAATATTGTATAAAAAATATTTATTTAAAATGATTTATTATTTTATATAGGTTTTATTTTATTGGCACGATTGTTTTTTTAATTTTTTTATTATATTTAATTCTTTTTTAGTCAAATAACGACCTGACTGTCCGCCGGGACTAGAACAAGATGAGGAAGAGAACAAAGAAAATTGAAGTGTTCTGAGGAGAAAAAATAATTGATAAATTTGTTGTTATACATAATTGGAAAAGTCGATCAAGAATATTTTTATTTTCAAAAATTAACGCACTTTTTGACGGTTTTTTATATAACGCCCAAAACACAAGGAAAAATCAATAAAAACACAAAAAAAACCATTTGAGGGTTTTTTTTATAACGCCCTTTTTGAGGGTTTTTATATAACGACTCAGCACCCTCGATTGCTCTTTATCTTTTGCTCTCTTTTTAATTGTATTCTTGCTTTTTTCCTTTATCTTTTCTTTCTCTCTTCTCTTCCTCTCTGTCTCCCTCACCTTTCTTTCTGAATCTTCGTTCTATCCCCTCTCTCGCTTCCTTTTTCATCTCTCTCTATAGTTTCCTCTTCTCTAACATCTAATTCCCAACCACTCCTATACACCCATCACACACACAAAAACGCACGCATTCAATCATGCGTGAAAACCGCACGCGTTACCCACTCTACCCCTCCCATACGCGCCGACAGAGAAACATACACTGCACTTTCTTCTCTACCTAGCCTTTCTCTATTAGTCCCCAATTACATTTTTCAATTTTATGTTTCTTTTTCTCTATGAAAACAAAACACCACTTTAGGCGCAAATTCAAAAGGGCAAAAGTGGGCGGAGCTTCGCCTCACTTAATATATAAGTAAGGGATTTCTATACTCTCGCTTTCGGCCGCAAATGCGCTGGTAAGAGACATATATGATAAACCTACCTGACATCATCGATTCTGAATCGGCCGTTAAATTGCGTTTCTTTCTGTGTTTATATATTATTATTAAAAATTTGGCAGCACTTTTTTCAGATTTTATTCTATCTTGGGCATGATGTGCTAAATATTAAATAAAAAATATCTTGTTTAGAGCGAAAATGGCGATGCGAATTGTATTCGACAATTTTATTTCATTGGAAAATAAGTTTTCAATTATTTGATGATAATTAGTGACATCATTATTTCCCTAAATTAAAATAATATAATTAAAATAAAATTGAGTTGAATATATTTTTTTAATATTTAGTGTACTTTTGCGAGCTTTGTTTGACTCACGGATTTCATTATGTAATAAGATTAATAAGTTCAGGTTCAATTAATTGTTTTAATATTAGTTTTAATTGTCTTTGTTCTTGCTATATTCTAGTATTTTATTCAATTTTTTATTTAAATGATTCATTTAAAGAAATTTATGACTAATAAATTATTTGTTTTCTAAATGTATCTTTTAATCAATGAATTCATTTTTTTATTTTTCAAATTCGATTATATATCTCTATATTTGTTATAACATTTGGATTTTAGTATTTAAATATTCTCATGGGCAACATTTTTCACCTCGTTTTTGCTCCTCCATGTAATCCAACTGGGAAAATTTGAAACTATAAATAAAACTATTCATTCGAGTATATTTACTGTTTTTACATCTAATAAATTTTACATATACTTTTAGCTAATTAATATATTTATTTTATGATTAGTTGATTCATTTTTATTAAAAGCAATAATTTTATAATATAAATTTCAAAATAATATTTATTTCTATAACAAAAAAATAACAAGCATATATTATTTTTTAATATTCTTTTGTTATGTATATTTTTCGCATTTGTTTCTTTATTAAAATTTGATTTTCTATTTTAATTATTTAATTTTTCAAAAATAAAAAAGGAATTTTATTATTGTTTCTTGTTTATTATTTAACGGTCTCCTTTGTTCTTTTCCATAGCATTTTGCTTTAATTTGAAATGGCATTGATTAAATTTTGAATCTGCCCATTCTCTCAAATTACTTGTGTCGTTTGCCGGCATTGGCACTGTCATTCGATCTAAAAATAAAGATCTTCTGGTAAAGATTTCTTCGACCATTTCGCTCTGGCATATGTGCAGCGATTAGAGCGAATATAGCAATGCGAATGTATTCAATCATTTTATTTTATTGGAAAACAAATGGTTTTATTATTATTATTTATTAATTATGGCATCAACATTTTCTTAATTAAAATAAATCTTGTCTTATATTTAAATGAACGTTGAGTTCAATATTTTTTAAAAATTTAGTGTGCTTTTGCGTTGTTTGACTCACGTGTGTATATTATATAATTTTCAATTATTTGATGATAATTAGTGGCATTATTATTTCCCTAAATTAAAATAAATCTTTGTATTATAATTAAATTAAAATTGAGTTGAATATTTTTTAAATATTTAGTGTACTTTTGCGAGTTTTGACAAACGGATTTCATTATTTAATAAGATTAATAAGTTTAAGTTCAATTAATTGTTTTAATATTAGTTTTAATTGTCTTTGTTCTTGCTATATTCTAGTATTTTATTCAATTTTTTATTTTAATGATTCAGACTTATAAATTATTTGTTTTCTAAATATATCTTTTAATTTTTTCTTTTTTGTTGATTTTTAAATATTATCTGATAAACAAGATTTCGGCTCTGAGTAAAAAAATTTGAATTTTTCGTCTTTTAAATATGTAATACATATAATAAATATTTATGAATTTCTTTGATAAAAACACATGTTCAAGACAACACCTCCTGAAACGCCATAGTTCCTCTTGGGCTTTTAATTTTCATATCCATGTTATTACTGTTTTGATTTTGTTACAAATTATAATAAAGAAATTTATTTTTCATTTAAATTCGTAGAATAAAGGTTTTTTATTATTTATATGTTTAAATATTCATTTTTAATATTATTTTATTTAATAAAAAATTTTATCTTGCATCCCATTCAGCCGTTTTTTTCTTGATGATTCTTAGATTTTAATAATTTTTTTTTATTTATTTTTATGTTTATTAATTTTTTGTGTCACGAATTGCTATTAATTTATTTTATTTTTAAGACATGTCACAAAAAATATTTTAATATAATTAATTATTTCCTAGTGGGTATATTTGTATTATATTAGATTTGGTCAACTAATCAATTGGTGAAAACAATTACCATTTTTTAATATTGTTCTGGTCAATTACATCATTATTTTAAATTATTTAAATAAAATTTATTCATATTTATTACGAAGATTCTCTTTTAAATATTTAATTTACATTCAAATTACAGTATTCTTGATCGCCTCTTTCTTTTATAAAGAAAGAAAAGTTTATAAAATATCATTTTTCTTTTTTTTAAATTTAAATATTGTATTTATTTATAATAAAAACAAACTTTCACCATTATGCTAATTTTCTTTTGTTACAACAAATTTTTATTTTTGCTACGAACAATAAAATTATTTTTTATGTCACTACAAATATTTAAAAAACTTCTTGTTGTTGTTTATTTTTCCCTTTGTGATTTAGGTAATATGTGAGGAATAAGTTTTTATTTAAAATATTTATTAAAACTTTTAAACAAATGAATAAAATAGATAAAAATATTTTTCTTCTTGCACATTAAGTGATGCGCGCCGCAGGCTGGGATTTTTATTTGCTAAAACCGAGAAATAGTTATGTAAACAGTTGCGAAAATACTAACAAAAAAGTTTTAAAAAAATTGGAAAAAAGTCGAAATAGTTGCTAAAATAGTTGCCAAAATTTTGAAAAAATATCAATAATATGTGAATTTTCCAAAATTGCCTAATTGTTTATCCATTTCGATTTCATGATAACAAATCAAAACTATTCGAGATTTTCATGCGTAAAAAGTTTTCATTGTCAGCCAAATCATGGCCAGGATTTTTGATTTTTGAGAAGTCGATTCTTAGTTCTTTTGGATGCGTTTTTATTTGTTTATTGCATTTTTCATAATAATTTTTTTGTTCACTAGCAAAATAGCTGAAAAGACTTTTTTAAAATTTTATAAGCTAAAATAGTTGGAAATTGACAACAACCAGCTGTTCGCAACAAAAAGATAAAAATCCCTCGATCGATAATAGATTTTTTTTAATTAACAAATTTTGCAAATAATATTATTTTGATAAACGAAAATTTTGAATCAAATTTTACCTTTACAAATTATTAAAATAAAAATTTAAATTTATATTTATAAAATCTTTGCTTCTTTAATTTTATATTTTCTATTTTAGTTAAAATGGTTTATTTTTTGATTAAACTTTGTTTGATATTATGCAATTTTTCATTTTCTTGTATCTGCCACAGATATAAAAATCATCAAATTTGTAGTCAATTAGTATTATTTCTTGTCCAGTTCAAAAATCCAAATCCGTTGTTTCATAGCCATTTGTTATAATTTATATGTTCATTGATTCAATTTTATTGTTTTTATGCCTTTCATTTTAGGAAAATTTGAACCCAAATAAAATTAGGATTTATTATACTTAATCTTTTTCGAATATTTTGTTTATTCTTGCGTTGTTTGAACTATTCCATTGTGTGCTTTCATGACGTTGGAATTTTAGTATTTCTAGCTAAAATTCTGGTAAATTTGGCATTCGAATTCCTGCACTGCGGTAATAAAACAAGCTTTGCATTATATTATGGCAATTTTTTTATATAAATCGTAGAATTGTCTTATTATTTTCAATATGACTATTTTATCATTAAAATGTTTGCTTCAAAGAGTGTAGCGTTATAGAGGCGTAATATTGTTTCATGAAACATTGCATAATTGATATAATTTTTATTGAGTTTATATTAGCTTTTTGAGTTAAGCGGCAATTTTCGTTTTTAAACACCACTTTTATTTCGGATATATATGGATGGCCATTGCATTTTTCAAAATAGATTATTTTTTATTTACTTGTTTTTTAAATTATAATTTATTTTTATTATTTTCATATTTAATGCTAAAGATTCTATATTGTTTGATAATTATTTTTAAGATGAATCAGATTTGCTTTTATTTTTTATTATGCCTTTTCAACATAAATTTATGGTCTTAAATTATAAGTGTAAGTGAATATATGTTGAACACATTTATTTAGACATATTAGGTATTTGCAAATTCATTTCCTCTTGCTGGATTGTTTCCATTTTATTAGGTATTGGTTTTACAGAGATGGTTTTTGCTTTAATTTATGAAATTTTCGTTTTTTTAAAAGAATTTTGTTTAATTATTTAAATTTTAGCTAAGGATATCAAAAAAATTTTTTTACCGGATTGCTATGCAATTTGATGAGTTTTTTTATTAATAGGAAATTTTCTTATTAATAATTTCATGAATTTTATATTAAAATAATTTATAATTTATTTAAAATTCAAACATCGAATTTTTCAAAAACTTTTTTATTTATTCTTTTAATCGTTTTCATTAATTAATTAAAATGTATTTTTTCATATTCATTAAAATATTTTTAAATTTTGATTATACCTTTTTGTTTATTTTTCCATTTTTAAATTTCCCGGAGGCCACCTCAGAGTTTAAAGTCCCGAGGCTGGGACTGCTTGTTGATCATATAACTCTATTTTTTCGATAGTTTTCTTATTTAGAAAAATTTTTTAATGTTAAATTTAAATTATAATATTTTACTGTCCAAGTGTATCAAGGAGAAATATTCTTAGATCGTATTTTCTTTTTTCAAAAGGTCATTTTTTATTTAATTTCATAATTAATATTCACTATTATTATTAATTTAAAATGCAGGTTTCATTCTTTAATTATTAAACCATTTGTTCGTTGTAGGTAGTTTTCTTTGGTTTAAGTATATATTTGTTGATTTTTAGATCATTTTCTTTATTTTATATTGAGACTAATTAACCAATTATTTTGTTTTTGATTTCAATAGAAAAATTATTAAAAGAATAAGATTTTGTCATGTATCTATGTTTTATTTATTAACACACTTTTTCATTTTTCCTCCTTATTTTTATTAAATCAGTGTAAATTGTTTTACAAAAATTGTTAATTTATTAAACATGATTGTTTTTCATCTTTTTATCTTTTGCATTCATTTATAACTTTTGTTTTTTTTTATTAGTTATTTCTTTTATATATTTTCTTATTTTCTAAGTTTTTTCTCTTCATCCAACTAGCCCTGCCTTTTCAAATTATTAAATGATAAATCTATAATCAAAAAATTTTAATTAATATTAATCTTTTCATGACGTTAATTGAAAATTATAAAATATCAATTTATCAAAATTATGTTTTTTTAATTATTTGCTATAATGTGTAAAGTTTCTACTTAATTTATTTTGTTTAAAATATTTCTATACTCTCACTTCAGTAGCAAAATATTCGCTATCCTTTTCGGTCCCGTTTTACTTTTTATCGCTATATTTTAAATCAGCATCAAAAAAAAAAATTAATAATGCTTTATTTATTAATAAGATAACTTAAGAACATTTTGTAAATTCTATTAAACAGGTTTTTAAATAGATGATGTCGATTTATTTTAATAGATTTGGTGTTTAATTTTATTTTTACTATTTTACTCACTTCAAATTGATAAATCGTAATTTTATTATTCACAATTACATATAATGTTAATAATTTCTTAATTTTTTTCATTAAAATAATTTTATATTCTCTCTCCATAACAAAATAATGGCATTTTTTATCCTAATTATATAATTTATCAATCTTTACATAACCATGAACTCAACCTTGAACCTGCTGCAATTGATCGTTGTCGGTTTTATGAAACGTTAGTTTATAATGAAGCAATTTTTCTTCTTCGATTCATCCATTTGTTATTGGATTTAAGATGACTATTCTATTATTTTTTACTTTTGTCTTTCTTTAATTAGGAAATTTACAAAAATTAGAACTCACTTTAAAAAATTAAATCCATGTGTTTTTGAATTTTATTAATGTCATTTAGTAAATAATAAAATTAATAATGATTTTTGCAACATATTAGTGTGATTAATTTCTCCTTCCAAGTCCATATTTTTAGGTTCTTTTTAATAGCCTCCATGTTTTTCATTTAATGGTAAATGTCAAAGTGATAATGTCGGTTTTTGGACGCAGACTCTAATGAAGTGAAGAAATATTGCATGATTGAAAAAAAATATTTATTTACTATTTTATTCAGATTTTTTCATTATACCGTAAGCATCCATTAAATAAATTAGGTATAATTTCATTTAATCTTTTTGGTTTAATGATTTATTGTAATCCTTCTCCTGTATTTATTTTTGGGAATATTTTAGTTTAAATATAAAAGTTTTGTGCCTGATTTTTTGGTCTCGGTCAAAGTAATTTATTTTTAAAATATTAATTTTTTAAGGACCCAAATTCTAAAAATTTTCTGAGTTTGATTTCTTTATAATTAGCATATATAGTATTTATTATTATTTTTTAGAGAATATATTTTGTTGCCTGTCAGATAAACTGTGAATTCTTTTTTATATATTTTTTGATAAATATACAACGATTTAAAGTTTTTCAAGATAAAAATATTTTTGTTTTTTTCAATTTTTTTTTATAAAGAGACTCCATTTTTTATGTGAAGGTTGTTTATTTGATAGTTAGTTAAATAAATTTTATAATTTTTTATATATTCTTTTACTATTTCATCAATTTGAAATAAAAATGTTTTATATTAAATTATTCATTATCAAAAATAATTTATTTTCCATAAATGTGTCCGATCACCACCCGTTGATTGATTGATTGATTGAGTTGAGCTCCGTTGAGCTGCTTGGAGTTGGCCGTGTGCGCTTGACGTTGAGTGCGGTGCAGGTCGCCGCGGTGGTGTCGACAAAGCCCGAGGAGTTCGGGCGTTGAAATTGATGGGAGAGGAAGCAGAGAGTGGGACGGGAAATGTGCCGGGGGTCAAACGGGGGGCAAGTGCAGAGGAAAAATTCACACCAAATTTTATCTCAAACTTGGGTAATTAAACCGAAAGTGGACAATGGGCGGACAAAAAGGGGGGAGGAAAAATCCGGCCAAAGGCCACAAATTGAAATGTGAATGCAAAATGGCCCTATTGGCTGATCACACAAAAATCATAAATGAAATGGTGAAAATTTGGCCAAATTGGGAGGACATGAAGTTGGAGCAGTACAACAAGTAAATGTGTGCGAGGGCAATTGGGACAGGACAATGAGCGCATGAAATTTGGGGAGGTGCGCATGTAAATGAATTGGCCAGAGAGGGGGCAAAAATGGGACAAATGTGGCGGTGAACGGGGCCGAGGAGTTGGAGCTGTTTAGCTCCCAATTTGTTGTCGATTTGGGGAAATGAAGTGATGTTTGTTAAGCACACATTAAAAAGGGACGGAAAATGGGGAGAGAATTTTTGGGTGATAATGAACGGAATTTGCGGGGAGGGGAGTGACAGCCGCTGATAAGGCGGCAATTGCACATCGGACCATTTTAAAATTGAATTGATTTTTGGGTTTTTTGTCCGATGTGCATTTTTGCACAAATCAAATAATTTGATTTTCGAAACCCGTGTTTCGACAAATGAAAAATATTTTATAAAGAGTTAGCAAAATTTACGAAAATTATTATTTTTGCATTTTAATTATATTCACCGAGTCTAATATCAGTTTAAATGAATTTTTGTGCTGGTAATAACAATATTTGTATATATTATCTAAAGTAAGTTTTCCCTTATGTATTATGCTTGGCTTCACTAGATTGAATAATAGCGAGTATAAAATTTTTTTGCGGATTCAAAACAACAAATTATTTAATTATATTTTATAAAGATTTTTAAATTAATAATCTTCATAGTTTGTATAAATTTCTTAAATAATTTATGGTTTAATTTATTTTTTTTTAAATTATACCTTTAATAAAAAAATTTAGATATGTTTTATTTCTTTATTTATTATTTTTTTAAATTATATCTTCAATAAAAATTATTTGTAATATTATTTTCGATTATTTATTTAAATGTTGGCAGTTCACGCCAATTATTCAAGCCAATTATATAAGTAAGTCGAAAATTGTGTTCTTTATTTAAAATATTTTCTATTATCATGTATTAAAAAATGTCATGTGTTATTGATTTTATATTGCTCAGTTGTTTTAATAATACATTTATTAAATTTTTTTACTTAAAACCTAAAAATTTTTTAGAAAACCTATTTTGGCGTTTTTGCCCAAACATATTTGTTTGACTTAAGATATAATAATGAAAAAAAGATAATTAAAAAATGATAATTAATTGTAATTTTCTATATAATAAAAGAAATAATAAATAAGTATATTATTAAAATATTTAATTGATGAATAATTATTTTGAAAAATTTCTTTTAAGTTATGTTTTACTTTTTAGGAACAGTCTTTTTGCATTTGAATGAAAGAAATTTCAAATTCTTGGCATTATATCAAAAGTAATCATTTTTTGCTAAAATTTGAATTTAAATACATAGATAAATAAACCTTAATTTAAATTTTAAATTTGTATTTTATTTTGTAAGAATTTGTTTTGTACAGTTTAAACTTAATTATTCCTGATATGAAATATTTGAAGAATAATTAATAATTATTGCGTCCTTTTTATAAGAATTTCTTAATTTAATTATATCATATTTTCGTTATCATTTTTCTATTTTCACTTCCAGTTTATTCGAGGTCACATAATGGTCTCACCCACTTTACTTGTACGACTTTTCTATTCAAATGGTGATTGCAAATTTCTTTTTTTTAATTTTTGAAGGTTTTTCGTTCAGAGTCTAGGAGCTGAAATTCTGTTTGAAACAATGCGAAAAAATGTTTTTATTAAATTTTTACTTATTGAATTCAATAAATAACAATAAAAAATAGCTTTTGACGCAAAAGTATATTTTAACTTATAGTGTATTTTTAAAAGCATCTGCTGGCGGAATTTATAAAACGCACTAGCACCAATTTTGATAAAACAATAATTAAATCTCATAAACATTAAAATAATTGGAAACAGGGAATTAATTTTGAAAATTTCATCCATTCATAATAAGGGTCAACAGTTTTTCAAAAACCATAATTCCATAATAAGAAGTGTCTTTTGAACAATAGATATTTTTATATAGCATATTTTCTACTGTTGAAATTTTCATATTATTAATTGAAAACTTAAAATTAAATAGATAAAAATTATATTTATTCTTTAATACTATAATTATTAATTTAATGAAAAAAATATATAAATCAAAATCATTCATTATGCACAACCAAGGCTACAAAATTTATATATTTTAACTGTAGAACTTGTTTAATATATAGTAAATTAAAATAAAATTCATAGTTAAAGAATGAAATGTAGATCGTTTCTCTTTTGTGAAATACGATTAAAAAGAAATATAATCAAACCACAAATAAATATACATAAAATACTAACAGATGAATAAATTCAAAAAATGTATTAAACAATTTGAACAAAATAAAAATTTTAATTAGAGTAAAGCGGTACTAAAAAAGGCCAAAATCCACAAAATTTTAAAATTTGATCCAAAAATTGGAAATTTATGTTCATTTAGGGTAAAATCAGTTAAAAAAATGAAATTAAAATTCCCGATTCATTATGATTTTCACGATTCGTTATCTATTCCCCCCTCTATCTCTTATCTCTCTCTCTTAACTGTTCTTCATTTGTTTTAATCAATATAAAAGGACGCGATGTCGTCGTTCCATTATCATTGTCCTCAAAATGCTCAAATTAGTTCTTCTCCAAATAACCACATTAATTCATTCAATCTTTTTGCATTCGGCAAAATTTTTACTTTTATCATTTTTCATGCATTCTTTAATGTGAAAAAATGAGAGTTTGTTATGTCCAATCATTTAGAAAGAATAAAATGCGAATAAAGCTAAAATATTAATTTTGAAAATTGTGTAAAAAATCAAACATTTTATTTTTGGTACAAAAATAATCCAAATAGATTTTGCTTATAACTTTACAATAAATCAATCCTATTTTTATTAGTGGGGATTCTATTAATTTTTCATTAAAAAAACTATTCTAAAATCATTGATTGAAAATAGTTGCTAAAAAGTGGCTCTGAATCGAAAAATATTCTAAATGTGATTTTCGTGCTTCTCTCATAGTAAACCAAATTATTTGTAAAATTATCCAGAAAGAAATTTGTCTCATTTTTTCTTTATTTCATGAAAAATTTAATATATTCCCAAAAATTTAATCCAATCTTAAGAAAAAAAATGTTTTAACTTACAATATAAAAATAAAAACTTGAGCTAAAAGGAAAAATGAAAAATTCAAATAAAAATAAAAATTTTCGATCCAAAAGAAATGAGAAAGCTTTTTTGATTTGTTAATAAAAATATTTATTTTAGGCAAATCTGCGAACAATTTAAAAAATTGAAATTATCTTATTATTTTTATTTTTCAAATATATATTATAAGAATAAAATTAAACAAAATAGCTAAGTAAATTATTACTAATATTAAATCCCAAATTATTTTATAAATAAATATAAATCTCTTTTAATTATATTTATTTTAAAAATATCCTTTGACGAACTTTAACACTTACAAGCAACAATTATTTTCTGAATAATGATAAATATACTTAAAATGGAGATTAAAATTACATAAATGCCAGTTGCACCAATGCCGATTATCCAGCCACATCAGTGGATAATTTGCTAGCTAAAAAATAGAAAAATCGAACAAAAAATTTCAAAATAACAAATATTATAAATAATGTAAAAATAAAACAAAACAAATTCTAAACTGTTCGGTCTGGGGTGTAGTCCACTTGGCCAAGTTGACTACACCCCAGACCGAACAAAAAGGAACTTCAAGATTTTGCTCTTAACGTTAGAGCCAAATCACTCAGACACGAAAAGAATACAAATATGCCTCACCCAATTGGGGATCTTGGCTCGACTTTTCAGTGATCTTTCGCACCTACTTCCTCCCCTTTATACACACATTTGAAATGTCATTGGGCTGACACTGAGTCTGGATCAGATTAAAATGGTCAGAGGCGCGCTAGAAAACGATGCCGCCCGCTGAATGAATTTTCTAGCGAGGGCCAACAAAACTAAAAATATTGTAAAGGAAAATTCATTAAAAAGGAAATAAATGTTGATAAAGGAAAATAAATTTTTTGACTTTTAGCTAAAGAAGAGACTTATTTAGTTGGAAAAACACAAATAAATAAAATTCAATGAAATTATAAAACGAAATGATAAAATCTAAAACATTAAAGCAGTCTAAAGCCGAGTGCTGTTCATCATCAATTTAAATTAATAAAATCATTAATTCGAAACAAGAGGACGGTAATCCAAAAAAGCAATATTCTGGGATGCACTATCATTTAGTGTCCTTTGAACTTACCAATGAAAACATTTATTTTCCTTAAAACATCCTATGAAATTTATCTATATTAATAAGGATAAATTGAACATAAAATTTATGCCTCGTATATTAAAATAGTTTTAATAATAATTAATCTACCTAATTGAAAATTAAAAAAACTAATTCATGATAAAATGGATTATTTTAAATTAAAAAAATGATTATAAAGGAGAATTGAGAAATTCAATTCAAATGAATAAATTAACATAATTATGAATCTTATTTAAAAAATTTTTTACTTAATGATAAAAACCACAATAATAAAATAAAGATAAAGAGAAAATTTTCATAGATATACGAATGTGAATAAATTTAATAAACAAAATACCGAAACAATTAAAAATTACATAAAATAAAATTAATTCACCGATATATTTGAATATAGAATTATAAAAAAGATACATTCACAACACGATTAGTGTTTACAGATAATTTAATAAATCAATGAATACTATTTAAATCAAAAACTAAAAGAAAATAGTTGTGTTAATTAAAATAAAAAAAATAAAATATTTTAAATAATAAAATTTTTCCAACTTATATCATTTGGGGACATAAATTCTAAAAAAGAAAATTAAAATATTAATTATTTACATTTTAATCAGTTGTCACAAAATGCTGATGTCAAAAGAATCAAAATTTAAGCTTTTAATTACATAAATTAAATAAGTTGAGAAAAAAGATTGAACAATCGCCCAAATTTATCAGATTCATTTTTTCTTACTTTTTCTCTACTTTTTTGTCCATTTTAATGACTTTGTCGATAATAAATTAAAGTTAGATAACATCTTGTTCGTTATTATCAGATATTTCAACAATTTTCTTCTGTTCAGTTATTAATATTAATTATTGATAGCCGTATTTTTATTTATCTATGAAAATTTTTTTTATTTTCTCTAGTAATTATTTGATTTAGTATCACGCGTTCAAAAAGTAAAATATTTTTGCTTTATTTTGTCAGTTCAAGTCAAATTTTTTCTAGCTGTTGATCCATTCATTTCTTACATAATTTGATCATTTTTTATTTCAATTATATAATCTTTTGGTTTTTTGTCATTTGGTCATGTATTTATTCATTAAAAAACTTTTTAATTTATAATAATTTTTTCTTCTCGCATTGCTTCTATTTAATTATTATTTTCTTATTTGTAGAAGCTTTGATTTCATAATACTTATATCTTTACAGAATTGAACCGCCAAATCGGAAGTCCATGGTTGAGCCGTTGCAATGAACGGGGCAAAATACCACGAGGATCCACTCCAGGGATGTGCCTAGGTTTCGCTTTTCGCATTTCGCCTTTCGCATTATTCGCATTTTTTGGCGTTTCGCATTTCGCTTTTTGGCGCGAAACGCGACTTTTACACCCCTAAGAATTGGATTAAATTCCCATAAAATTTTTCAAAATTTTACCTATAAATTGGCTAATTTTCAGTGAAAACCTGTTTATATTTATCAGCGGCGCCCTAAAACTCTTATTTCATTAGAAAAATGATAAAAATCACAAAATTTGATCATTTTTTAGTGAAAATCTGTCAACAAATTTTAATCAAATTTTCCAGGCGGCGCCTGCCCCCTCTTCCCAAAAAGTTTTTTGGAAAAAGCGCGCCTCAAAAAAGCGTTTTATTGATTTTTAAATTTGGAATAAAATTTTAAAAAATGATTTTTGCTTTATGATTTTAACTATTAAAAAGTTGTAGAAAAAATTTCGCTTTCGCATTTCGCATATTTTAGCTTTTCGCATTTCGCTTTTTATTTTTCAATTTGGCCCATCCCTGGTACACAGATAACATATAAGTACCAAAAAACGGCATAAATGATCTCTAATGCTATAAATACCTGTTGTTCTTAAATGCATAACAAAATAAACTTAAAATTTGAAGCATTTTGATTGCTAAATGAAATTAGATAAAACTTTTAATTAATAAAATAATAAAAATCTAAAAATTGTTGAATAAAAGAAATAGTAAGATGAAAAAACATAAATTTTACTTAAAGAAAAATTTTCACTTTCGCTAAATTTATGTAAATAATAGTTTAACAAGAAATAAACTGATGAATGTCTGAGATTTTTATCCATAATTAATTATACAAGTAAATGACATAATAAATATTTATACACGATCGGAACGCCAAAAAAGGTGTTACTGTTATTATTGTTACTGGTGCGACTGCTGTACAAGAAATTTAAACAAAATGGTTGGAACCAATCAAGTATTAGGGGTCTTGAGAGGAGCACAATAAATGGAATTAAAAAGTTAAATAAATAAATAAGAAAAAAGTAAAATTTTTAATAAATTTTTTTTCTGTTGACACAAAATTAAAAAATACAACCAAGGAAAACTTCTATATAAAATAAATAGTATAAAAGTAAAGGCAAAAATAAATAAATAAACGCTATCAAAGAAAAATAAAGACTATTTATTGGAAAATAACAAAAATCAATTATTTGTGTAGTCATCATTTTGATAAATTAAAATTTTCAATAAAAGTTCATTTTTTATTATTCTAATAATAAAATAATAAAAAATGATTTTATATAGACTGAAATAAATTATTTGAATATTTAACCTAAAAATTAATTATATTATGTATGAAATTTATTAATAAATTTTAAAAGAAAATATATTCCCAAATTTTGTTAACTATGGAAATTTAAGCATAAAAAATTAACAATTTTTAATATTTTATAACTATATAAAGAAAACACTCGCAATTGGTCCAAAAGCAGAATA
>CP049708.1:15347831-15372816 GCA_004148225.2 Heterodera glycines | reverse complement strand
TACAATATTTAATAAAATAGTTTACTCAAGGTTTTGATTTGATTTTCAAAAAGTAAATAAAAATAAGATTAATTAGATTAAAAACAAATTATTGATAATTTCATTTATCCTTTATTAGCAAAAGAAAAACCTAATTCAAATAAATTAATTTAAAATTTGTAAAAAACAAAAACTTAACACTACCTTTAATGTGCATCGAAAAACATTAATCAATATAAAAAAATATTTTAATTGTAAAAAATTATGTAAATGTCTAAAATATAAATTAAAACTTGGTTAGACATATTGCTAGCTAAAACAACATACAAAATATTTTGAAATATGTTCAAAAAGGTAAATGCAATTATTGTAATAAAATAAAAACAATTTATTTGAATTATCAAATTTTTTGTCAATAATTTTATTAAAAGCGTTAAAAAACTAGCAAAATGCCATAATTATGCATTGCCTTGCGCCTTTTTGCTTATTTTAACAAGCAGAATTGATGAGAAATATGTATACAGATATGAATTATTCTATAAATAAAATAAATCTAACAAAAATTTAATTTTTATTTGAAAAAGTGCAACTTTTTATATTAAATAAATTTTTCTTATTAACCATTACCTATCAACGATTTTTAAATATTATTAAACGATAAATTAGTTAAAATTAATTTTATTATTTTCTTTATGTGCGCTAATGCAAGTCGTAAACACATTTATTTAAAAAGGAAATTAATTAATAATAATTGTTAATTATTCTAAAAACTAATGTTTATATATAAAAATAAAAATTAATGAATAAAATTTATTAACAAAAGAATATTATTAATGGTTAAGAGAAATGTTAATTAAAGAATAAAGAAAACCGGAATTTATTTTCTTAGATAATGAAAATAAATTTCAAGTTCATCGGTTATGAAATACCTACATTGTACACGCTAGTTCAAGAGAATTAAATTAAAAATATTGATAACACGGGGTTTGATTTATATTAGTTTCAAAAATGCTGCATTTCATAAAATGAACATAAATATGCTTTTTAATATCTTTGATTTTTGATAAAATCGCATAAGTGATAAAATATCAGATATAAAAATTATAGATTAAAAAAATCACAATTTTATAAAATTGAAATGACTCAATAAATAATAATAAATGCTATATTATTTGAAAAAGAATATACATTATATTTGCAATATTTTAAAATTACTTCTATGCTTTATATATTGAGTTAAATAATTTCTTCAAAACCTAATTCTTAAAAACTAACTTAAATATTGATATTAAATAAAAATTAAAAGCTACATTAAATGCAAAAATATAATGTGCGAAAATATGAAAGCCAGAGCAGTATACTCGCATTTTCTTAGGAATCACACCAAATAATTGATTCTTATTTTGTAAAAAAAACATCTAAAAAGAATCTGCAAAAAAAAGAAGCAAAAAAACATCAAGAATCTTTTGTAAAAAATTCAGAATGAATTTATTGTATGTGATATATAAGCCACAAATTAAAATACAAGCAATTCTAAGTTGTAAAAACGAAAATAAAAAATAACACGTTAGAAATTTTTAAACCTAAAGCAAAGATTTTCATTTTATTAATATAATTATAAAAAAAATAATGACAATTTCAAGAAACGGAAACTACAAGAAACAAAAATAATTGTTTTAATTTCATTAAAAAGTTAATATAAAAGAATGTAATTTGAAATAAAGTGATTTAGAAAATTGTATCTTTTTTTGTTTAAAAAAAATACTTTTATCATATCAGTTAAAATTAAGTTTTAAAAATCCTTCTGAAAACTTAGTAATTGAGTCAAACACAAGAGTTAAATATTAAAAACATACATAAATAATATTACCGTGCAATTTAAAAAAATGCTTAAATAAAGAAGGGAAATCCATGCAAGATTTTGACAAAAGGAGTAATGTTATCGAGGATTAAGCAAATAATTAAAAATGAAGATAAGTACATTTTTAAAATAAACTATTTAATTAAAACTAATAATTGGAATATTATGAATGAAATTAATTATTCTAAATACCGTCCTTGCTTATGAAATAATCCAAACTCAGAAACCCACAATCCGACGCACAATTCACTTGCGCAAGAGAAGAATTGAAACTAACTTAACTATTAAAAAATTTTATAACTATACAACCGATGAATGATTATTTCAGTGGGTCGGATACAATAATTCGTCTACATGGAATCTGAAAACAATTAATTATTTGGGCTTGAAGCAATTAATCTAAAAATTAAACTAGAACAAAAAAAGAATAATCACAATATAACTAACCCTTTAATAAAGGAGCTGATTTATTAGCTTAATAAAAGCAAAATTAATTAATAAATAAATCATTTATTTATTTTGGTAGAATAAAATATTAGAAGATTATAATTTCTAAGAAAATGAAAAAAATTTGACCAAAGACAATGTTTTTATCTTTTTTTATCTTTTCAATAAATAATGTTTATCCTAACCAAAGATATTTTAAATAAAAATATTTATTTATGTTGGAAAATGAGTTTAAATTAAATAAAATTAACTAATAATAATCCAAACATTTAATTACAAATATACCAGCTATTTTAATCAAAGAAAACAAATAAGAATAAATCAAAATAAAACCGACCAAAATCAAAAAACCGAAGTGAGTCAAGCAGATGCTCGAGTGATGAAAGACCGAGCCTATTGCTCGGACATTCAAAATCTTCAAAAGCTCTTTAATGAAAAATGTTTGAAAAATAATCAAAAATATTAATTTATTTTCAGACTTGAATTGCAGAATGCATATTATAATAAATCGTCTTATTTTTTCTTTTTGGTCGCCTCACGACTATTTTTAATTACAATAAAACTAAAGAAGCAAAAAATTTATTAACATTATAGGAAAAATAATTATCGCAGGGACGAAATTAAAAATTTCGAGCAATTAAAATTTTATTTAAATGAAAGAACTTCTTATTTTAAGATCAATAAAATACATTAAAAGCAAATATTAAATATAAAATTATTTTAATTTATTTTTTGTCTAGAAAGTTAGAAGAAAACCAAGAAAAGAAAGATGAAAAGACTTAGAGAAAATTTTTTTTTATTAGCTGTTCCAACTTGTTTGTATCTTAAATTAATGTATATTCTATTAAATTATTTTTAATTTAAAAACATAATTTTTAATTAATATTTTTGAAAGCATCAAAAATTTGCACTAAAAATTAACTGAAACAAAGAGAGAAAACAAAAATTTCTCTGTCCAGAACACGTGGTTTTATTTTTCATTTTATTAAATAGCAAAAGAAAAGCCTAAACAAGATAAAATTAAGTTTTAATTATAAAAAATAAGCCAATTTTCGGCATTATAATTTTATCCGATTTCGTTGTAATTTTCCTTTTTTAAATGTGAAATAAAAATTAAACAGCATATGATTTAATAATAATATTATCCTTTTTTTAAATTAAATTTAACTATTAGTTTTTTTTAAATAAAAAATTGTACAAATATTGTAATGGAACCAGCCAACAATATAATAAGATTATCTCGAGCAAGAATGGGAACCAATAAAGTGCTAAAAAGCGGATTTTAATTTTTTCCATTAAAATACTATAATTAATCAGGTAACTTAATGGAGAAGAAAGTAAAAACTTAATTTAAAATTTCATAAATTGAATTAAAGCAAATCAGAAACAAAAACTTCCACTATTATAAAGGCAATTATATGCTAATTAATTCTTTATTCAATAGGAAAAATATTAATACCATAAAAAGGTTTAATATTTATTTATATAATAAAATAGATAATAATTCTTAATTCGTCATGAAATAAAATTCATAACCGCAAATATTACATGCAGGTTAACAGAAGCGTGTGTAAAAGAATCACACAACGAGAATTGAATCAAAATATTTGGATGAGGATGAACAAGAGATATTATATTTAAATAATGAAAAATTACAAAAACAATTTCACAAAAATTATATAAAAAATTATAAGTAAAAATGCAAAATTAAGATTCATAACAATTGTATATCGTTGAGTTGAAAAATAATATTTTTATATTTACCTTATAAAAACTGACGCTGGAAATAACACGATAATTTTAAAATTAATTAAAAATAATAAATAAATAAAAATGTTGCAACAATATATGTAAAATTTATTATTTATACCCGAGTGGTTATAGATAAGTTGAAGGATAACAACTTCACCAAATTTAATTGGAATTGGGTGATAAGGCAAGTACAGAAAATAAAAATGAATTAAATTTTTTTTACCGGGGTTTTTTTTTTAGTAAATTGCATAGGAAAATGAATGATGCGAAAAAAGCGGAAAGAATAACTAAACTGAATACTAAAGTTAATATAAATCTAAATCATCGTCAAAATCGTGGAATATTTCGCGCAAAATTCAAAAAGAAATCAACTTCGTCGTCTTGTCGATTATAGGAAAAAAAGATTTGCAGCGTTAGAGTATGAAGCTAAAAAGAGGGACGCACTCCAACAACAACCAATGGCTTTAGCCTTGACTCATGGTGAACATCTTTTTGCCATTTGCATTTGTTGTATAGCCATTACTTTTGCAAAATCGAACGATTTTCAAAAAATGGACAAAATTCGCCTAAGACAACTGTTACTTTACGAATTCCGAAAAAATTCTACCCCAACCCAAGCTCTTCGAAATATTTGTGAAAGTGAGGGCAATGATGCACTCTCTCTTTCTACAGTTAAGCGATGGTTCACAAAATTTCGTGAAGGCAATGAGCAGCTCGAAGATGAACCCCGCTCCGGACGACCACCTGCTCTCGATTCGGTAATTTCCACTTGGTTTGAGGCTTCTACGTTGACTTTTATTATGCCTTTTTTTTGCCTTTTTCGGGATTTTCGTGCCTTAAATGCCTTTTTGGCATTTTGCCGTTTTGACGCCTTTTTTGGCGTTTTTCACAAAAATTACATCAAAAATGAAATAAAATCGGGAAAATACACCCCTAAGAAAGGACTTGAAAATTTTTGAGAAAATACATCCCTGTGAATTGAAAAATTTTCTCAAAAATTGATTGCCAAAATTTTTTTTCTTGATAAAAAATTTTAGGTCTAAAAATTTTCGTTATTAGAAAAATATTATAAAATAATTAATAATCATTTAAATAACCAAAATTAAGTCTTTTATTTAAGTTTTACAGTGTTTTTCTCCCTAAAAATCCTTAATACAAAAAATTGAAATGCCTTTTTTCATGCCTTTTTCGCGATTTTTCGTGCCTTTTTTTGCAGCTCTAGTTATGATCTATAGGGCTGTAAATTTTATGCAAATGCATATTTCTTACTGGCTTCTCCATGCTCGAAACTTTCTTTTTTGTGTTTGCGTTCAAAAATCGGGACTTTTATTTGCATATTATTGCATATTTAGGGGTTTTATGCATATTTTGGGTTTTTTTTTGCCATTTTTTTTACATATTTTCAAATTTTTTGCATATTTTGCCATTTTTCGGCAAAATTTTCCGGCTTGAAAATCCGTTAAGAAAAAATTTTGCTTATGCCTAAAATTATTTCCAAATCTGAATGGAACGCGGGTGGGTCAACAGTTAAGCTTCAGTGCCGAAAATCTTGAAAATTTTTTGATTTGCATTTAAATTACAAGAGTAAAAATAAAAATTTATAAAATAAAAAAATAAACAAAAGATAATAGTAAAAAACTTAAAAATAATTAAAAACAAAACAAAAAAAAATAATAAACTAGAAAATAATTTTAAAAAATCTTAAAGTAATAAAAAAATCCGTTAAATGTAATATTAAAAAATTTGCAATCACAAATCACAATTCAAAAAGCATAAAAATTCAAGAGAATGTATAAAGATATTTTAGAGAAAAGATAAAGCTGCTTAAATAACTAAAATATTTATTTAGTTACTTTTTTTAAGAAAAAAACTAAAATTATTTATTCTTTAGATGAAATAGAAAATATTATTGTGACATTTCGGAAGCATTGAAAATATAAAATTTAATTATAAAAAGAAGGGTTTTTTTCTTTTTGATAAAAATCGGTTTATAAATACAAATTTTGAATATTTAAAGCTAAAAGACATTATAATAATTTTTATTATAAATTTTAAGCAACAAAATTTAAAAATACAACAATTGGCATCCGGCGGTGGCCGTTGGGCGCCTCCGGGAAATTTTTTAAAATTTGATGGCAATTTGTTAATAGATTTAATAGAAAAATTGACCAAATTTGCGATTTTTAACTGATTTCATGAATTTTGCTGACAGTTTTTCATTAAAATGATTTATAATTTTGAAGAATTTACAAATCCAATTCGTAAAAAAAAGAATTTCTTAAAAAATAAAAAAGAATTACATAAAAAATTTAAACGAAAGCTATTCAATAACTTAAAAAATTTTTGGTACAGATTTTGGCGAATTGACTGCTACGGGCCCGTAAAAACCCGTATACGGGTCCGGCCCGTATCCGATCTCTAGTAAATACCATTGCTCAATTAGGCGTTCAACCAGCGTACCTCAGGGAGGCAAAACAACCACTTCGCCACCAGCAGAGGAACTGTGAAAGAATGCGAATGGGTCTTCAACAAGGCCGGCCGCATAAATTGTCATTTTTAAACCAAAAAATAAAATAAACAAATAAATAGGTTATAACAAAATAAGCTATTGTAAAGAAAGCAATAGCCCTTTAATTAAATTTATATTTAAATTAGTTCACAATTAAAACAAAAAAAAGCAGACTATTTAAGTGGAGACTGCGATACTATTTCAAAATATTTAATAAATCTCTATAATTTTGTAATACAAATAAAAGCTTTATTAAATAACAGAAAAATGAAAATTATACCACTATTAACGAACTTTAAATGTTCAATTTTGCTTTAAAATTTCACATTTATCTTTATCAAAATGAAAGAAATGCAAATAAGTAACAGTACCAAAATACCGATCTTAAAAAGTTAACATTGTAATAAAATTATAAAAAATGAAACTCAATAAATTTAAAATGTGAATAATTTTAAATAAATAAATACCGCAACTATTAAATTCCATTAAATAAATTCGTCGCGATCTTCGCGATCATATAACTTTATTAAACAAATAATATTTAAAAAAAGAACTTCTTTATAAGCTAAAAACATTTTACATTTTTTGAATTAATAAAATTGAAAAAGTTAAGTTAAAATTTCAAGAAAATATAAATCAGAAAATTTACTTAAAAAACCCAATCAAACCTCATGAAATTATTCAGTTCCGATTGTCAAGGAAAGAAAATAATTTAAATTAATATTTTTATCTAAATTTGTGAAAGGGTTATTTTTAAAATAAAGTTTCTAGCAAATTGTTATTCTGAAATTGCAGCCTTCATAAAACTTTTTACAGAAATTAAAAAATTAGTATAATATTTCGAAAAAAGGCCAATTAAATTTTTAAAAAATGCAAATAAATAAAGCTATCGTAATAATAAAAATTGTGTAATTACCAGTCAACTTTCATATAATAACATCTATATACTGCTGGTTCAGGAAATAAATACTATTTCAAGGCAATCTGCAGAATTGCTGAAAAAATCTAACAAAAAGTAAAATAAAATAACATTTTTTACATTTTTAATTCACAAAAAACAACTCATTGAAGACGCACCAAAAAACATCTGAAATATTGTGCTCGTCTACGTGAATTTATTAATTTTGAAAATGTTTGAAGATACATTAATCATAATATATAAATAAATAATTAACCAATAACCTTGTCAACTTTCATATAATAACATTTATATACAGCTGGAATCTATTTCAAGATAATGTGAATGATTTTTAATAGAAATTTCTAATAAACATGTGAACTAGAAAGAAAAACAATGCAAGTAGAAATGGAAAAACAAATTGAAAGAGTCAAAATATCATTTAATTCTTTATCAAATATAAATTAAATAAAACTAGTTAACGAATAAATTAATGTCAAAATATTATTATGAATAAAAAATGAGCGAATTTTACTAAACATTTTGGCCAGAATGAAACAATTTAAAAAAAAAACAATACATTTTGAATGAATGGATATTAGATTCTAGCAAATAAAAAATAATAGAAATAAAATTTCAAATTTGAAAAAATCATAAAAATTTTATTCATATTTTATGCAAAAAACAAAAATACAATAATTCCATAAATGTTTGTAGTTTTTGGTTTAAATAAAAAATTTGCATTAATGAAATTGACAGCTAAGGAAAGCAACTTCTATGGAGATTCTATCAATGACAAAGAATAAAATTAAAAATTTTAAAACAAAATTCAAATTGTTGAATGAAAATAAAAGGAATATTATTTATTAAAAAAAATAATTTCTTTTAAACTACTAATTAATATATAATAAAAATAATAAAAACAGTAACACAATTAAACTTGTTGATTAGATCTTGGAAATAAAATATCATTTAATAAATTAAATGCATAATTTTGTGTAATATCAAATCTCTAGGCTCAATAAATACAAAAAGATATCAAACGATTGCTTAAATCTTCAGTATAAAAAGTTAGCCTAGCAATATTTTCCTTTTAAACTTTTGATGCTAAACATATACCACGCAAAAATATGGGTAATGTACAATTTGCCTGATTGTACATTCGCTGAAGTTAATGGACTTGAACTTTTTTGGTATCATTTGAAAGCCCATTGATTATGCTATCGATCGTTATCATACATATAATTAGCATTGGCTCACTGTTAAAAGATTTTATGGGTCAATTTGTAAAATTTTAGCCAATTATTAGCACTGATGCTAAACATATGACCATGACTTTATATCCATTATAAAGAATATGGTACCATGTTCCATTTTTCAAAGACTTCTAAAAGAATGTTTGAAAAAGTTCTACTGAAAATCACATAACAATTCTTTCAAGCATCCTATTTACGAAATTTTTTTAATAAATATTAATTTTACGAAAATTTACAAATTTTCAACTAAAATCCATTTAGATTTCCTTTAATTTTGTTAAAAATATATTAAAGTTGCACGCGATGGGAACATTTATATGATTGATTTCCCACTGGGACTCAGAGCACGTGAAAAATAATCAATTAAAAAGCGAAAAAGTTTATGTAACTACGTAATACCTTAAAATTTGATAGAATGTCAAAAAAAACATATATAATTAAAATACAGCAAATAATTTAATGAGCAATTTTATATAAAATTTTAATCATAATTCAATTTAGCTCATGGAATTTGCGATCATGTAATTGTGCCGACTGAAAGTAACAAATTCGTATTAAAAAAAGATTAATATTGCAAAGGCCAATTGGTATTACAACTATTTAATTCAAAATAAAATTAAAAAAACGCAAATAACAAAAATAGTCAAATTTGAAACATAAGAGGAAAGCATCATGACGTTTGTTTTCTAACACAGAAGAAGAATAGATTTTGTAAAGCAAAATAGTATAAATTTTTAATTTTAAATAACAGAACTTACCTATTTGCCGATCATGACTCATGAGTAATACAATTAATAAAATATAAAATTGAAAAAGTTACATTGTTTATGATTTATAAGTGGTTCATTTAAATGAACACTTAAATTAAATAATAGTTTTAACATATTGCAAAACTGAAAACAAACAAAAAAAATTTCGTAAAAAATAAAATCGTAACTTCAGCTTCTGATGCGAAAATTTTATATCATTTTTGTAATAACAATTAACAAGTCAACATATTTAAAAAAATTTGAGAATATTTTTTAACCAAATAATACATAATAAATGAATAATAAAATTTATTCTGTTAAACATTTTTTCTAATTAAATTTAACACATTTCGTTTGAAGAGATAATTATTAAAATTGGAGTAAATTAAATGTAAAAATATTTATTTTAATAAAGATGAAAAATATAACAAATTATTTTTTTATATTTGAAAATTTGATACAAGCATTCGGAACAATGAAAGACACCACCGAGGGCGCTTATTACTCTCATGGGAGTTTCTAAACGTTTATTAATAAATAATAATATATTTATTTGTAACAATTTATTTATTTATTAAATCTTACGAATATACAAATGCATAATAACCTTAGAATGAGTTCAGAACGCTGTATAAGATAAAACAATTATGCACAATATAATTTACAAAATCATATATGATATTGATATAAAAAATTAAATAAAAACTAAAAACATTAAATTATGCATAAGCCAAACACCGCAAAATCAATACGGATGGACTCTACTAGACATCGAGTTTTTCCTCACATTAATGCATAAAACAATAAAATCAAAACAATGTCATATCAAATTATAACAAAAAGCTATGAAAAAGAAAATAATATGCTGCGTTGTTAGAAAGAATATTGCTACTGCCTATAGACATAATGGAGCTGAAAAAATAAATAATATTTTTCTGATAAATAACTAATAATTTATCTAAACGAATTTCGTTATCAATTTGAATAGGATTTTTCAAAATTATACAAAAATATCTAAAATATTCTGCAAACTAGCAAAATAGTACTCAAAAGAAAATCGAATAATAGATCAATGAAAAAAGAACAAAATGTAATAAACAGAAATAATAATTAATTTAAATATAATAATCAAAAAAAACACACATAATAATACGTTTTTATAAATATTATGATTAATATTATTATATTTTTGTACGTCGTTAATTGGGCTGAATTTTTTTACCAAATGTTTGTTAAAAGCTTAGATTAATTTTTTTTTAAAAACATTGTGAAGACATGCTTATTAACTAACCATATTATAAATTTATAATTTAAAGATTATTTAAACAAAATTTTATTAAAAGTGCAACATTTTGTTCAAAAGGAAAAAATAAAAATTAAAATGATAAGAATACGTAATAAATAGGGCTGGGATTTTTAGGTGCTAAAAATCCTAAAATAGGTACTAAAATAGGTGCTAAAAAAGTGCAAAATAGGTGCTAAAAACCCTCAAAAAGGCCAAAATAGGTGCGAAAATAGGTGTTAAAAATTCAAAAAATCCAGTGTTTTTATGTACAAAAATTCAAAATGTGACTAATTTTTTATCAATTTCGCCCGCACAATTGCAACAGGTCAAGAAAATAAATAAATAAATTTTGGAGACGAATTTTTGAGAAAATTTTTCATTTCTTAGGGGAATATTTTCTGAAATTTTGATGAATCTTTAGGGGTATATTTTTTAAATTTTTTGTGATCGATTCTTAGGGGTGTATTTTTCGTTTTTATTGCATTTTTACTATGAAATTTCTGGGAAAATCCCAAAATAGGTGCTAAAACTCGAAAAATGCCAAAATAGGTGCTATTGACCGAAAATCTAGTTTTAGGTAATTTTAGGTGCTAAAAAGTCGCTATAATTCGAAAATTGTTCGGAGAAAATGCTATTTTTGGTCTTCTCTCATCATAACTAAGCCGCAAAAAAAATTGGTAAAAACCTAAAAATCCCAGCCCTAGTAATAAAAATTAAATTGTTTTATTAAAAGAAGATGAAAAAATATTATTATTTTTAAGATAATCATTTTTCTGATGAAATCACACATTGGAACACGAGAACTGAATTAAAATAAATTAATATGGATAAAAAATATTTAATATTCAAAAAATTAGTAGCATTTAAGAAAATAAAAATTAAAAAAAATAATCATTGTGAATTTTATTTTGTTTTTCGACGACCATAAATGAGCATTAAAAAATAAAAATAAAAACCAATAATTTTTTTTTAAATGATAGCATTAGTAAAAATTATTTTTTAATAGCTTTACAATTAAAAACAAATGTAAAAGTGCTTGGCACTAATGTATAGAGCTCGACCTGGACCTGGATCCAGGCCTGGATTTTTCCTGGATCCAGGTCCAGGTCCAGGTCATTTTTCGACAACCTGGATTTTTCCTGGATTTTTGTCCAGGAAATCCAGGTCCAGGTCAATTTGAAAATCCAGGTCCAGGTCCAAGCACAAAAAACCTGGATTTCCTGGATAAATTTTTTTTCGGTTTTTTATGGCGAAATGTATTAAAATTGGTATAAAATGTGCCAAAATTTTCACTCCGCCCCCTAAAAATTCTTATCCTCTTAAAAAATTGGCTCAAAATCGAAAAAATTTGTCATTTTTTGAACAAACTCGTTAACAAATCGCATTAAAAATACAAAATTTTCCAGCGGCGCCTATCGGCACCGCCGGGCTCTCTTCCCTCACACATCCTAAAAATTTTTTTGAAAAAATGTGCCGAAAAATTGTTAGAAATCTGGTTTTTTGATTCTGAATGCACTGAAATTTTCAAATTGTTTATGTTTCCCACAAAATTGTTTAAATCGATTGACCTATAAACTTAGAAAAAAATCAGAAAATTTTTTATGAAAAAATTCCAAAATTACATGTTGTAAAAATTTTTGAAAAACTTATTAATTCAAATAAAAAAAAATGAAAACCCCCTTCAAAATTTTTTGGACTTTTTTTTCAAATGTAGAAAGCGGTCGTGTGCCCATTTTTCTTTTGACTGATTTTTTTTCAAGTTTATCAAAAAATGATAAATAGATTTAAAAACACATTATTATTACGAAATAGATATTTTTAGACATTCTCAAGCAATTAATTAATTTTTTCAAAGATTTTTTTGCCTTTTTAAAACAAATTTCAAAAAATCCAGGTCCAGGCCTGGATCCAGGTCTCGAGGAGCCTGGATTTTTCCTGGACCTGGATTTTCCTGGATTTTTGTCCAGGAAATCCAGCTCCAGGTCCAACATGGAATCCAGGTTCAGGTCCAGGTCCAGACTTTTTTCAAAATGTCGCTTGACTAATGTATCCAAATCCAAATCCAACATCAACACTTTTTCCTCATGTGCCGCAACACAAACTACACAATGAGCGAAAATGTTTATTTGATGAATATCATAAAAATAAATAAACGTAAACGCAAATTTATAACTCATTTAATTATCAAAAATAAATAAAATAAGTAAAAATGCTGATTCATAACAACAAAGCATGATTTTTTTGTCGCCGAATGAAACCAGAAATAAGGGCTAAAATCGATCAGCGATAGAATGAATTTTTAATGAAAATATTTGAAGAAGAAGAAATTTAATTATAATCTAATTGTATAATAAGAAATTATGCATTGTTTAAAAAATTAAAAATTTTGTAATATATAAACAGCAAAAATTAGTTCATTTAATTATTCACGTAAACAGCATTTATATAATAAAATGAAAATTTTGAAGGGCAGCAAATGCTGACCTAATGGCTTTACACTTTTGTGCCATGTGAAAATGTTTTAAATTATTCATGCCTTGAATGATGAAATAAAAAATTCGAAGAGCAAATTTTGTTTTAAAGTTATATTGTCAATTTAACATTAATTGATAGAATCAATATAAAACAATATAACAAATAAAACCACATTATTGCAGCATATGAGGCTTTTTCTAAAAAAACAATTATTATTCCCGACATTATTAATTTTATTGAAACCAAGCATTAAAAATATCATTTTTGCATATTATAGTCGCTTCATAATAATTTGGAAAAAATTTAAAAAGATAATGCATAATAATCCCAATGATTAATTTTGATATAATTAATTTTTAAATCGAAAAATAAACAGATATAAAAACCAAATGTATAAATGTAATGCAAATATGTATTAATTAAGATATTACAAAAATTTTAAAATCAAATTAAAAATAACCTTGTTTATTATCTGATTGACGGTTCAATGAAAGATTAATAAAAAAGGATGAAGCAATGCAAATTAGTGGTGAGCCGAAGTGACAAAAGTATCAATGTTCGTAAAAATTCAATTAATTATTATTTTAATTAAATTTAATAAATAATTAATCATAACTAGGGCTACGATTTTTAGGTTTTTACATATTTTTTTCCTGAGCTCCCTATGGTCTGAAATGCAGAAAACATGTTTTTTTTGGTTGTTGTTAAGCTACTTTTCGAGTTATTAGCACCTATTTTCTAGGTTTTTAATTTTAGCACCTAAAAAACCTAAAAAAATTTTTAAAACTTATTTTCACCTATTTTGGCGTTTTTCCCTAAATTTGTTAACAAAAACGCAATAAAAACGAAAAATACATACCTAAGAATCAACCCAAAAATTAAAAAAAAAAACACCCTTAAAAAATGAAAAATTTCTCTAAAATTCACCTCTAAAATTTATTTGTTTATTTTCTTTACGAAAATTTTTAATTTTGAAAATTATGTAGGTATGCCCTTAATAATTTGGCAAATATTTTTGCTTTTGAAGAAAATTTTCCATTTTACATCCCTAAATTCGGAACTTTTTAGCACCTATTTTCCCATTTTTAGCACCTATTTTGGGAGTTTTTTATAACCTATAAATCGTAGCTTTACAAAAAGTTGTAACCAAAATAGTATGAAAAATTTAGACTCAACAATTTTGACCCTATTTTTTTTTGCAATGGAGCTTTAGCTAAATACTAAATTTCATTAATTTGACTAGTTTTAAGCTAATTGACGATATTATTTAGTAAATTAAATTAAAATAATAATTAATTTAATTATTACGAACATTGATACTTTTGTCAATTCGTCCTAATACCATGCAAATTTAAAACACTCACAAGGGACAGCAAGACATCGAGAAACGTTTAGTTTCGAGAACTAGCAAGTTCTTCAATTTTGAACGTAATTTCCTCATATTAAAGTGGAAAAAAACTAAAATTTAAATCATGCTACAACAAATAATAACTCTATAGAAAAATATCAAATCAAATCATTTTTCTTAAGAAAAACGCAATCAATAAATGTTAGCGAAAAATGAAAATGCTAGTTTATATACATGGTTGAATGGGCATGAGAAAAACAGTAGAAGAAATATATATAATTAAAGAAAAAAAGAAAAAACAGTAATAAATGTAAGTAAAAATAAAAAAATAAAGAAAACAGGAGAGGGTTTGGCAAGGCCAAATCAGATGTAAAGCAAAACTCAAAAGTTTAAACTCGAAAAATTAACCCTTGATGAGTTTCAAACAAAATGCGTGTAATTAGAATTAAATATATTAGAAAATGCTAAAAGAGAAACATTAAAGGTACAAAAAAATTAATCACAGCAAAAGAAAGCAATTAAAAAATTTGTCATTCAAAAAGACAATAAAAGAGATAAATAAAAATGAAGAAATTGACAAAACATTTAAAATAAGATTCAAAATTTTTGTGTATTTTTTTTGAAATGTTGCCATCTTTACTCAAATTTATACTGCACATGCCATTGTAAAGCCAACCTTGTCACCAACACGCCTCCCCATCCCACGCCACCCCTTTCCCCGCTCTACGCTTCCCGTCCTCCTCCTCCCCGATTCCCTGCCCTACGCCTCCCCGTCCTCCCTCTCCCCGCTTCCCCGCCCTACGCCTCCCCGTCCTCCCTCTCCCCGCTTCCCCGCCCTACGCCTCCCCTTCTCCGGCCTCCCGACAGAGATGGCATTTTAAGAATATTTTTTTATAGTTTTATTATTAAATTACAGTATGAAATAACATTAAGTAAAATATTTAAAAATGCAAAATTTATAAATAATAAATAAAAATTCGTTTTACATACTGACAATTAACACTTGGAATAGCGAACATAAAATATTTTCAAAATCTTTACTTATAATTAGGGAGTCCAAAAATATGCACATAAAATCGCAAAATATGCGCATAAAATATGCACCAAAAATGGCAAAATATGCACATAAAAAGTGAAAAATATGCATATAAATTTTCCAAATTAAGGGTGTAATGTCTCTAAATTTCTTCAAATTTGTTAAATATTAAGTAAAATCTTCAAAAAATGGCTAAATGTGGTATTAAAAATCATTTTAGAAGAAAAAAACATGATAAAGCAAAAATTTACTCATTTTTTGCGAAAAACCAACCCAAAAAGCGAAATTTTGCTTTTTTTGCTTATTTTTGACATAAATTAACCATTTTTTGAGAAAATTTATTTATTCAATATTTTTCGTGAAAATTTTGCTAAAAAATTATTTTTTTGGAAAATTTTCCGGTTTTTGAGGTCAAAAAGGCCAATTTGTCTGTTGGGGGGCCGTTCTATTAGAGGTTTTTTGGAAAAATGCCCAAATATGCACATAAAATATGCACGAAATGCCAAAATATGCACAAATATGCAAATATGCACATAAATCGCGAAATATGCACAAATATGCAAAACATGCATATGGAAAGTCATCCTAGAAGCTTCAAAACACGCTAAAAACATGTTTTTCGTGCGTTTCAGGCCTCCCACAGTCCAGGAAAAAAATATGCATGTGCATATAATTGGACTCCCTACTTATAATTCATGAAACATTAGAAAACATTGAATAATCAAATTGTTTATTTACTCAAAACCGGAAAAATATAATCTATTAAAATTTATTATAGATAATTATTTTTTATGAACTAATAAAAACCCATATTAAAATTAGTTATTAAAAATAAATGCTTGAAGAACATTTTGATTATAATAGATAAGTTTTTATAATTATAACTATTTTTTATGCTTAAAATTAAATCAAAAATTATTTATTCCGCAGTTGAAATAGAAAATTAAATTATAATCTTTTTTATTCTGCATCATGAAAAAAAAAAAGAAATAAATATATTAGTAAAAAATTTATAAATTGATAAAATGAAAGTCAAGTTAAATTACATAAATTTTCATTTACATGAAAATGATTTTTTACGCAATTGATTATTTAATAGTTTTTTAATTAATTAAATAATTTTTTAATCTCTTATAAATAAACAATGAAAAAAGCCCTGGGTCATGATTTTTAAACTCATAAAATACTGAATGCAGACAACCCAGAGTAGTCGCTCTAATAGTGGACAAGAAATAATAATTATTAATTTAATTTTTATCAGTTTCAAAATTAATTAAACAAAAATAACAACTAAAAATAGTAAGAAATAAACTTCAGAAAGTCTAAGATTTACATACATTATGCTACTACAATAAAAATGGTCTTAAAATAAATGAAATTTAAAAAACCCTAATATCAAACGAATAGAACATAGAGGAGTTGTACATTTAACAAAATTAATGAATATGATGCTAATTAAACTGCAATTATGCACTAATTTGTTACTAAAGGTCAATAATAATAAATACAAACATATTAATTGCCATGAGTAACATCTACTCATTAGCTTTGCATTTTATAATTTTTTTAAATAGCTAAAATAATAATTAGTAAATAATTTAATTTCTTGTAAAATTAAGAAAGCAACAGCATTTAATTAAAATTAACATTTGAAATAATGGTGCCATTACTCGAATTATTTAATAAAAACATAATCTACTTAAATAAATTTAGACTCTATGCAAAGCAAAACATAAAGTCCAACGAAGACGTCAAGATTATAGAGAAAAAATATAAACATTAAACGAAAAATGTGATAAATAAATAATTTAATTCCAGAAAAAAAAGTTTTATGAATACATAATTAGTCATAAAATTTGCTCATTTGCCAGTTAAGCGCCATTCATTAAACATGGCATGGATACGAATAAAAGATTGACTAATAGAGAAACAAAATAAAATTTCATTAATATTAAATATAAAAGAAAAGAATATTTAAAAAGTTAAAAATGTTCGAAAAATCGAGCGGCAGTGCTCGCCGCGGGTGGTGGGATTTAGGGTTTAATTGGGGCTCGGAAAAGTGGAAAATGGGTTTGAATTTATAATTTTAAATTCGATTTTCAATATCTTTTTAATTTATAAACTATATATTAGTAAAATTAATAATGAAAATTAAATACTTTTTAACACAAAATTTAATTAAAAAATTAAAAAAGAAAACAAATATCTAAAAATAAAAATAAACGAACATATTAAAAAACCGAACACAAAATATAAAGAAAAACTCAAATGTTCAAAATTCTAAAATTAATTCTTGATGAGATAAAAACAGAATGTGTGAAATTAGAATGAAATATATTAGAAAATTCTAAAAGAGAAAAATTAATGGTAATATTAATAACGTAAAAGCAATCTTAGACTGTTAAAAAATATTTGTCATTCAAAACATAAGAAAAGAGATAAAAAAAATTAAAAAAATCACAAAACGATAAATAAATGCTTAAAATTTTTGTGTATTTTTAGAAATGTTGCTGCTCTTCACTCAAAGCAGATAACTAATATGATGAAGTACATATAATAGCATCCATTAAAGTCAACCAAGTTCAAGCCCCCAGGACTTTCCGTGTCATTGCCTTAACAGCCTGGAAGCTTGAAAATATATGCATGCTCTAAATTAAAAAAGAATAATTAAAAGTTTTCTTAAAAAATTTTTCATTTTTATATTGGATTAATAAATTTTTTTCTTATCAGAGAAACAGAGAGAAAGAAAGAGATGGAGAGAAAGAGAAGAAAGTATAGAAGAGAAGATGGAGAGGGAGTAAGTAAGAGAGAGAGAAAGAAAGAAAGACAAAGAGAGAGAGGAGAGAAAGACAGGAGAGTGAATGAGAGAAAAAGAAAGAAAAAAGAGGAGTGAGTGAGAGAGAGAGAGAGTGAGAGAGAAAGAAAGGCAGAGAGAGAGAGAGGTAGAAAGAAAGAAAGAGGAGTGAGTGATGAGGGAAAGAGGGAAAGAAAAAAAGAGAGGGATTGAACAGAGAGAGAGAAAGAAAGAAAGGCAGAGAGAGAGAGAGAAATAGAGATGGAGAGAGAAGAGAATAAAGGATATGAGAGAGAGAAAGAAAGAAAAACAAAATAGAGAGAGGAGAGAAAGACTGAGAGAGGAGAGTGAATGAGAGAGAAAGAAAGAAAGGCAGAGAGAGAGAGAGAGAAAAAAAGAGATATGGAGAAAGAAGAGAAGGAAGGATAGAAGAGGAGATGGAGAGGGGGATAGTAAGAGAGAGAGAGAGAGAAAGAAAGAAAGAAAGGTAGAGAGAGAGAGAGAAATAGAGATGGAGAGAATTAGTGATGAGGGAAAGAAAGAAAAAGAGAAGGATTGAACAGAGAGAGAAACAAAAAAAATACAGAGAGAGAAAGAGAAGAAAGGATATAAAAGAAAATGGAGAGGGAGTGAGTAAGAGAGTGAGAGAAAGAAAGAAAGACAAAGAGGGAAAGGAAGAGAAAGACAGAGAGAGGAGAGTGAATTAGAGAGAAAAATAAAGAAAAAAGAGGAATGGGTGAGAGAGAGAGAGATAAAATATAGAGAGTGAGGAGAGAGAAGAGAAGAAAGGATAGAAGAGAAGATGGAGAGGGAGTGAGTGAGTTAGAGAGAGAAAGAAAGAGTGGGAGAAAAAAAGGGAGAAGGAGGGAGAGAGAGTGGAAAGAGAGAAAATAAGAATAGGAGAGAATAAAATGGAAGGCGCGATGGAAAGGAGTTATTTTTAAGTACAATACTTACAAATAAGTACATTTTAAATTTGTAAGTTTTGCACCCTCCAAATAAGTACAAAGGGTAACCCTGCAATAAACAATATTCATGGAACGGGAGGAAACTACAACAAATCGATGGATGTTGCTCAATTGTACAATTGAATGGGAGTAATTAGTTGAAAAACAAAAAGATGTTAAAATAAAAACTAATTTCTGAATTGAGAAAAAATGTAAGGGAAATGTGAAAAAAGAATACCTATTATTTCAATATAATAAATAAATGTGATGATAAAACATATTCAATTTGCATTAATAATTATATGTTACATTTACATTAAGACAAAAAAATTAAAAAAAAAAATCAAACATAATTAAATATAATTGAATTTTGTAAAATAGCAATTTTCAAATTTAAGCATTTATTGAACAACAATAATAATTACATTCAACATTTCTGCAGATATTCATCCAAAAATAAAAAGTTATATAATAAATAAAAAATTTAATAACATAAATATTTAAAAAAAAAATAAAATTTACAAATTATATTTTAAATTCAAAGGCCAGTGTGCGTCGCTATGCACACTGGATAATGTTCAAGATTTTTAGGGCAATGCAAAAAATTGATCTAAAGTAATACTAAATAAAAATCTATAACCTAAAACAAATAAAAATTAATTATGAAACATTGTTATAATAAAAAAAACATTTTTAAGCAGATCAAATAAATTTTTTGATTATATTGAGAATAAATATATGAAAAAAAAATTAACATAATTTTTAAATTTTACTCTCGAAATAAATTGCTTAAAAACAAATTCTTAAAATGTAACAACACTAAAAATTACATTTAATAATAAAAATTAAAATAAGAAATTTAAATAGTAACTAAAACCGGCCAGAACAATTCACCAGATAAATGAGTTGCTGGACAATAATTAGTGGACAATTAAAAAGTAATAAAATTTATAATTTATCTTTTTAAATCAAAAATGTATAAGATAAATTAAAATCATTCCGCAAAATTAATATTTAGAATCAGATTTAAACATAAATAAAAGAGAAAATTCAATGTAAAAATGCTTAAATAAAAATGAGAGCATAAACAAATTTGGAGATTTTGAAAAGGGTTTAAAACAAAATTAAAAGAAATTGAAATTTTTAAGTATATATTAAAAGTCTATTTTTTATAAAACCATTTTTAATTTAAAAAGATGTACTTATAAGAATATGTAGATGGTTATGCCGTACAACCATCGTCGTGGAAAGGGTTCAGTGAAGCAACAAAGCAAGAATTGAAATTAACCGAAGAAATACTAAAAACATTAGAAAAATAATGATAATGACACTATGTATATAAGCTGTGTGATTTAATATGACAAAAACAAAAAAATTAAGTAGAAAAAAAAGAAAAAAAGCGAATTCAAAATTTATTCAAAATATTCATGTTAATTGGACTAATAAATTAAGAGGTCTTTTTTATTTCTGAGCCGTAAAAATATTTAAAATATTTTTTCTACAATCTATCCAAAATTAGAGGTCCAAAATGGAGTACTGTACTTTTTTATAGAACAAAAAGAAACTTAATATAAATCTGAATACATAATTAATAAATATTCGTTAATAGATTTTTAGTTTCGAATTTTTTTACAATTAAATTTTGTTTTGCAAAAACTGTGAGTAATCTAAACAAAATGACAAAATGTGTGTTTTCAAAAATTCGAGAAAATAATTTCCATAGAAAAAAGTGAAAATTAAATATTATTAATAAAATAAAATACTGACACGTATTCTAATAATGCCCAATTCAATATCATCCAACTGCCTGCAACCAGATTAAAGAGAAAAAACGCAGTTAAAAATAAAACTTAAAGGCTAATTTGAAAGATAAACTACAAATTTGATATATTATTACTATAATCACATAAATTTAAATCTAAAAAGATCGTCCCTTTAGTTCTGTGAGGCTTAATAAATAAAATTTAATTAAAATAATTTTATATAAAAGGCAAAATGAAAACAAATTATTGATTGTTAATATGAAGAATAGGTATTAATATAGCATCGTCGAAAAATAAACTATATAAGAGAATAATTAATTACAATAAGGCAATAAAACAAACATTAATAAAAAAAAAAGTACACATCCCTTAACTCTATACCAGGGATGGGCTTTCGCTTTCGCTTTCGCGTTTCGCTTTCGCATATTTCGCTTTTTTTGGCACTTTTGCTTTCGCGTTTCGCGTTTCGCATTTTGGCGCGAAACGCGACTTTTACACCCCTAAGAATTGGATTAAATTCCCCTGAAATTTTTCAAAATTTTACCTATAAATGGGCTAATTTTCAGTGAAAACTTCTTTATAAATGATCAAAATTTCCAATTTTCCCCCGGCGGCCCTATCGGCACCGCCGCGCCCCAAAACTCCTATTTTTTCTTAGAAAAATGGCCCAAAATCGCAAAATTTGGTAATTTTTTTGGTGAAAATCTGTTAACAAATTTTATTCAAATTTTCCCGGCGGCGCCTACCGGCGCCGCCTGCCCCTTGTTTCCAAAAATTTTTTGGAAAAAGCGCGCCTCAAAAAAGCTTTTTATTGATTTTTAAAATTTGTAATAAAATTTTACAAAAAAATGATTTTTGCTTTATGATTTTGACTATTAAAAAAGTTGTAGAAAAAATTTCGCTTTCGCGTTTCGCAATTTCGCGTTTTTTGGAATTTCGCGTTTCGCATTTATTTTCCTTTCGCATTTTTTACTTTCGCAAATTTCGCGTTTCGCGTAAATTTAACCGCATTTTTTTAAATAAGTTAACTTTATTTTAATAATTTGCTTCCAAATTTATTATTTTTTTTTGTTTATGGTTTTTAATTTTCTTATACATTAATTGTTTTTTGATTTATTTTGCAATGAATTCCGTATTGGAAAGAGAGAAAATAAGAATAGGAGAGAATAAAATGGAAGGCGCGATGGAAAGGAGTTATTTTTAAGTACAATACTTACAAATAAGTACATTTTAAATTTGTAAGTTTTGCACCCTCCAAATAAGTACAAAGGGTAACCCTGCAATAAACAATATTCATGGAACGGGAGGAAACTACAACAAATCGATGGATGTTGCTCAATTGTACAATTGAATGGGAGTAATTAGTTGAAAAACAAAAAGATGTTAAAATAAAAACTAATTTCTGAATTGAGAAAAAATGTAAGGGAAACGTGAAAAAAGAATACCTATTATTTCAATATAATAAATAAATGTGATGATAAAACATATTCAATTTGCATTAATAATTATATGTTACATTTACATTAAGACAAAAAAATTAAAAAAAAAAATCAAACATAATTAAATATAATTGAATTTTGTAAAATAGCAATTTTCAAATTTAAGCATTTTATTGAACAACAATAATAATTACATTCAACATTTCTGCAGATATTCATCCAAAAATAAAAAGTTATATAATAAATAAAAAATTTAATAACATAAATATTTAAAAAAAAAATAAAATTTACAAATTATATTTTAAATTCAAAGGCCAGTGTGCGTCGCTATGCACACTGGATAATGTTCAAGATTTTTAGGGCAATGCAAAAAATTGATCTAAAGTAATACTAAATAAAATCGGCATGCCTAAAACAAATAAAAATTAATTATGAAACATTGTTATAGTAATTTTTGGGCCTTTTAAGCAGATCAAATAAATTTTTTGATTATATTGAGAATAAATATATGAAAAAAAAATTAACATAATTTTTAAATTTTACTCTCGAAATAAATTGCTTAAAAACAAATTCTTAAAATGTAACAACACTAAAAATTACATTTAATAATAAAAATTAAAATAAGAAATTTAAATAGTAACTAAAACCGGCCAGAACAATTCACCAGATAAATGAGTTGCTGGACAATTAATTAGTGGACAATTAAAAAGTAATAAAATTTATAATTTATCTTTTTAAATCAAAAATGTATAAGATAAATTAAAATCATTCCGCAAAATTAATATTTAGAATCAGATTTAAACATAAATAAAAGAGAAAATTCAATGTAAAAATGCTTAAATAAAAATGAGAGCATAAACAAATTTGGAGATTTTGAAAAGGGTTTAAAACAAAATTAAAAGAAATTGAAATTTTTAAGTATATATTAAAAGTCTATTTTTTATAAAACCATTTTTAATTTAAAAAGATGTACTTATAAGAATATGTAGATGGTTATGCCGTACAACCATCGTCGTGGAAAGGGTTCAGTGAAGCAACAAAGCAAGAATTGAAATTAACCGAAGAAATACTAAAAACATTAGAAAAATAATGATAATGACACTATGTATATAAGCTGTGTGATTTAATATGACAAAAACAAAAAAATTAAGTAGAAAAAAAGAAAAAAAGCGAATTCAAAATTTATTCAAAATATTCATGTTAATTGGACTAATAAATTAAGAGGTCTTTTTTATTTCTGAGCCGTAAAAATATTTAAAATATTTTTTCTACAATCTATCCAAAATTAGAGGTCCAAAATGGAGTACTGTACTTTTTTATAGAACAAAAAGAAACTTAATATAAATCTGAATACATAATTAATAAATATTCGTTAATAGATTTTTAGTTTCGAATTTTTTTCCTGAAAACAATTGCGAAAAGGCTATCTGATGGCGAGAATAATTATGGAAATAAAATGCATAATTCAAAAATTCGAGAAAATAATTTCCATAGAAAAAAGTGAAAATTAAATATTATTAATAAAATAAAATACTGACACGTATTCTAATAATGCCCAATTCAATATCATCCAACTGCCTGCAACCAGATTAAAGAGAAAAAACGCAGTTAAAAATAAAACTTAAAGGCTAATTTGAAAGATAAACTACAAATTTGATATATTATTACTATAATCACATAAATTTAAATCTAAAAAGATCGTCCCTTTAGTTCTGTGAGGCTTAATAAATAAAATTTAATTAAAATAATTTTATATAAAAGGCAAAATGAAAACAAATTATTGATTGTTAATATGAAGAATAGGTATTAATATAGCATCGTCGAAAAATAAACTATATAAGAGAATAATTAATTACAATAAGGCAATAAAACAAACATTAATAAAAAAAAAAGTACACATCCCTTAACTCTATACCAGGGATGGGCTTTCGCTTTCGCTTTCGCGTTTCGCTTTCGCATATTTCGCTTTTTTTGGCACTTTTGCTTTCGCGTTTCGCGTTTCGCATTTTGGCGCGAAACGCGACTTTTACACCCCTAAGAATTGGATTAAATTCCCCTGAAATTTTTCAAAATTTTACCTATAAATGGGCTAATTTTCAGTGAAAACTTCTTTATAAATGATCAAAATTTCCAATTTTCCCCCGGCGGCGCCTATCGGCACCGCCGCGCCCCAAAACTCCTATTTTTTCTTAGAAAAATGGCCCAAAATCGCAAAATTTGGTAATTTTTTTGGTGAAAATCTGTTAACAAATTTTATTCAAATTTTCCCGGCGGCGCCTACCGGCGCCGCCTGCCCCTTGTTTCCAAAAATTTTTTGGAAAAAGCGCGCCTCAAAAAAGCTTTTTATTGATTTTTAAAATTTGTAATAAAATTTTACAAAAAAATGATTTTTGCTTTATGATTTTGACTATTAAAAAAGTTGTAGAAAAAATTTCGCTTTCGCGTTT
>CP049708.1:15321833-15346831 GCA_004148225.2 Heterodera glycines | reverse complement strand
AAATTATTTTTGGAGAGGTATATTTAAAAAAGTTTTTTTAAATTTTTTCACTAGAAATTTCTAAAAATTTTCAAAAATTCTCAAAATATGTATAAATAAAAAATTTGCCAAAATTTTGGATTTTTTTTGAGGATTTCCAAAAAACAAATAAGATATATTTTAGAAAATTTTTCATTTCTTATGGGTGTATATTTTTTAATTTTTTTAGGTCGATTCTTAGATGTATACATATTTTCTGAAAATTTTTGGTCGATTCTCAGGGAAATATTTTTTCGAAAGTTTTTGGGTCGATTCTTTGGGGTGTATTTTTTGTTTTTATTGCATTTTTGTTAATAAATGTTGACAAAACGCCAAAATAAGGGCAATAGCTTATTTAAGGGCGAACACGCAAAATAAATATTTCTAAGGCCGAATAAGGACGATAAAACGTAAAAATTTTCGAACAAAAAATGTCTTTTTCGTGCATTTCATTAGTAAGTTCAACATTGATCAAATGATAAGTGCATCCAAGTTTTATTTAACTTAAATATTAATGAAGCTTAATTATTTTATTTTTGGTTGTCATAATATGGAAATATAAACTGACAGAAATGAGAATTTATATATAAAAAATATAACCATAAATGTGAAAAATTAAATTTTGTATATCAAAAATTATCTAGAAATCAATAATATTAATAATTTCAAATACATATCTATTTTCAATAACATTACTACAAAAACAGAATCTTATAAAAAACCATTAAATGAAAATGTCATAAAAACTATCCATAACATTTAATTAATAAGTCAACCAAATACTCTATTAGCTCATCTAAATTTCTAAAAATTTTTGAAAAAAATTATAGCCAAATTTATTCAAGGAACCAGGTTTTCAGACATAAAAGGAAAATTAAATTTTTGTTTTTAACATGCGATTTTAGGTTAACATCACAGTATTAAATCAAATTGAATGAAGTATGTTAATAGTCTTAAATAGAATAGTAAATTATAAACCAATTACTAAAATAAAGGTTTATTTAAATAAACCTAAATTCTTAAAACAACTGACGAAACCAAAACAAATTTTTACAAATATTCTTATAAATTTAACCCTAAAATTTTAAAATTAAATAATTATTACTCTAAATAAAAATAGTAAAATCTATTTTAAAACAATCTTATATAATAATATTTTGTAAAAATTGTTTTGTGTTTGACTTATTATTATTAAAAAAATACGAGAAAAAATAAGCATATTATAATAATTTATCTTTTTGTAATAAGCAAGAAAGATATAAGAAAACTATTACACTAAATCTCATATTATTCTATTAATATATTTTTTTAATACTTATGCCATATTGGAAGCAAGAGAACTCATCGTAAAGGACCATGAGTTAAAGAAATAAATATAGAAATTTTAAACATGTTTTTATGTTTTTATCATATACAAATAAACATAATAAAACATTAATATAGAAATTTTAAATGTAAGCCTTGCCCATGAGAATTTAAAAACAAAATCAAATGACATAACAAAAAACGGTATATAATCGAATTTGAAAATTTAATTAATGAAAATAATGAAGATACAACATGTTTTCCGACAAAATCTAAAAATGTAATTAATCTTTTAACAACACACAATCTAAATGTGGAAAATATGAAAAATCTGATTAAAGAATTTAGTAATTAAAATTTTTAACTTTGCTTAAAGGCAATCAAATTTTACATTCTTGGTATAATTTGGTAGCCCATGTTTTTCTCAATTAGCCTGAAAAAGTAAAAAAATTTGGTCAAGTTTAGAAAAAGTTGTATGAAACAAGTACTGTTTCTGCCATAACATGCTAAATTTGATAATTTTATTTTAAATTTTGATTCTAATAGAGAAAAAGCTGGGCTATCGAATGGTACAAAAAAGGTAAAATTTGATTGTCATTAAGCAAAATTAAGACATGTTTTGTCGAAAAATTCGCTAAAATGGCGGATTTTACGAAACGCCCATGTTGGCGGACTCTATGTAATTAGCACCAAAAAAAATAAACAAATTTCTAATAATACATGTATTTTATTAAAATTAAAAAATATATAATACCTTCTAGTAAAAGTTCAAACCGGATAAGCTTAATACTTCTATTGAGATAGATATTCGTTAAATAATAAAAAATACCTTTTAGAACATTTATTTAAAAAAGATTAATGATGCAACAAGTTTTTAAAAACTATTATTTATAAAAAAATTTATAGTAATATTTTTCTTTCTGTCGATTAAATCAACAATATTTACCAACTAATAATTTTAATTTCTCAAAAACAACACTGATTAAAAGAGGTACAACAGAGATTAAGAAGGTAAAACATTGAATAGAAGAGGTAAAACGGTGATTAGATTGGTTTTATTTTTCATTAATATTCTTAGAACGAAAGTTTTTTATTTATTTAAATGTTTAATTATATTTTTTATTTTTTGCGCACGAATGATATTAATTTATTTTTAATACGAATTTACAAAAATATTTTAAAACACACTAAAGGAGAACTGCAAAAGATCAATTTCTAAATCCAATTTAGCTGTCACACGCGGGCGCTCCAATCACTAATCGGTCGCCCGCGTGCGGCTGATCACTTGTGGGAGTCGCACGCGTGCGACCCAATCACTGAACTCTCACGCGAGCGGTCCTAATACATTTGGGTCGTACGCGAGCTGCCCGATCACTTTTTGTGTCGCCCGCGTGCGACCCAATCACTTTAGAGTCACACGCGAGCGGTCCGAGGTCGCACGCGTGCGACCCGATCATTGAACTCTCACGCGAGCGGTCGAACAGTTTTGGTCGCATGTGAACGGTCCACTCACGTTGAGTCGTGTCACGAGAGCAGACTACCCGCGTGCGGCCCGTTAAACTTTGTGAAAAAAATAATGGCCCGATCGAGTAAGCGTCGCCGGCACTGAATTCTCGCGATTCGTCAATTATCACAGTGCTTTAAAATGTGGTCCATCCAAAAATAAAACAATTTTTATTTCTATTAATGTTTGAGCAAGAAAAAGTGCCGACAATTAAATGATTCACAAAATGATTTAATAATCGATGGGCATAATTGGTAAATAAAATGGGGATGTATGATCGGTGTGGCGCGCGCGACTTTTTTTCTCAGCTCACCATGTTCATTTGTTGTTCCTGGCCCGGCGCCGGAATTTCTTGTAAATCCTCATCGTATTCGGCCCATTCGCCGTTTCCGCCTTCATCCATTTGCTGCTGCTGTTTTGCTGTCATGGCCCCGAAAATGTGCGGTTTCTGCTGTCGCTGCATTCCTGAATCTTTTTTGAAATGAGCTCCTGAAACAGCGGGTATGGCCGCCGCCAAACCGACCTTCCTGTTGCGCGGCGGTGATGGCCAAAACGCGGCCCCCCAACACTCGGGCATTTGTCGGTGTCCATTCTAATTTTTTTTGATGTTGCCAATGGATTTGTCAAACAAATTAACCCCCCGGCATTTTATTACCATTTCCGGTGTGCGCCAATATCTGCAACACGGAAAACTGTCCAAATGAGCAAGAAAATAAAAAGGTGTTGTCGAGCGAAGTGACGGCCGCGCCCTTGCTTTGCGTGACGTTCAGTCGTTGTAGCAACACGCGGTCACCCGGTTGCGCCCGTGCCAATTCGCTGGGACGCCCATCATTCCGCTCCCATTCCTTGATGGACAAAAGCTGCGATGCGTCGCGATCGAACTACAGCACCAATTTCCGTCCTCGAAATTTGGCGTTTGGTCCGCCCATCACGCACGACTGAGCGACCACGCCGGTCAATCGGCTGAAAAAGGGCGGAAAAAATTATTCGCTGTTGACCACCAAAAAGCAATTTGAAAGTTATGCCCCCCCGGAAACCGTCAAAATGCTGATCACCTTATCAGCATTTGCTCCCTCCAACCAAGCAGAAGCCAGCCGACGTCCGTCAATCCATGCGCGTTGTACTCTGCGCAATGTTCGATGTCTTCCGGTAGCGGCTTGGCCGCTTCCATTAAGGACAGCTCGGAGAGCAGCCGGCGCCGAATCCTCTCCATGATGGCCTGCCGGTGCTCATGTTGTTGGCTCATAATTGTCTGCTGCTGTTGCTCAAACGGTTTACTATACTGAAAATGGGGGGGGGGGGTAGGTAAATTAGTAGGGGAATGAATGGATTGAGGGAAACAGATAAACCAACCGAAATGGAAATGCGCGACGCAGGAAAATTCGGTTGCTGCTGTTGCTGTTGTGCTGAGGGGTCGCCGGCCATGGCGAATTCGCCAACCACAACATGTCCCTGCTGAACATAGGCTTACAAATTAAAGCCTGTCAAAAGGGCAGCCCCCCGCCTCCCAAATTACGTTCAATATTGCACGCGGGTCCGATTGCTGCTGCTGCTGCTGAACATTCCCGGTTGAAATTGGACGAAATTCGGCGACATTTTGCTGCTGCTGCGGAGTGATGTCAACAATTTGCTAAAAATGCAAAAACAAATGAATTGGGTTAGCAAATTTTCCATATTCCCTCCACCCCCGGTATAAGGAGGAAATCGAGACCCAAAATTTGCTTATTTTTTTCGTGGGGGTTTAATGGGGCTTTTTTCTGTTTTCCTAATTTTTTGGAGGGCCACAAACCGGGTGCATGTTCCGGCGCTTCTTGCCCCCGGCTTCCGCTGGGTCTGTGCTGCTTATGGCACGACTTTTTTTGTTGTTGCCGCCAGTCTTTGTCGCATCCATTTTTAATTCAGGTACAAAAAGCTGAAATTATACAAAAATTAAATCGATTTAAAATGGTCTGTGGGCAAAAAATGATTTTTGAAATGAAGGTGGGCACCGACGACGACGACGAGCGCCGCCGCCCGCGTCCCCTCCGGCGCACGCCACCAAAAGGGTACTGTAGGCTACCAGAAAAAAAAGATAGGTGCCTATTGTAGTAGGATGGACCATTTTTCTAATAATCGTAATTTTTTTTTGTAATAAATTAATTCCGAATTTGAGGGTCAGTTTGGAAAAGAATAATTTTTTTTTATTTTTAAGCTAGGATTTAATAAAATGAAGAATAAAAATTATATTTGATCAAACAAAAAGTATAAAAAAATAAGTTGAAAAAAATTAAAGACAAATTGGAAGTTGAATGTTTTTCGCCTTTTGTTTTTTCCTTTGTTCTTTCCGCTTGATTGTTTTTTTGACGCAACCCGAACCTATTAAAAAACTTAAATTTATTATTAGTAATCCCTTAATGAGACTATTTCAATTTTTATGTATTTAATTTAGAAAATGTTTCTTTTTCGGCTTACCGACCGACTTGTCGACATCGGCAAGCCGAAGTCGGCAAGCCAAAATCGGCAAGCCGAAGTTGGCAAGCCGAAGTCGGCAAGCCGAAATCGGCAAGCCGAAGTCGGCAAGCCAAAATCGGCAAGCCGAAGTCGGCAAGCCGAAATCGGCATGCCGATGTCGACAAGTCGGTAGGTAAGCCAAAAAAAAACATTTTTTAATTAATTACATAATCCTTTTGCAATCCCTAGTACCATTTTACACCCATAAATTTCCTCCAATGATGGAAGATCGAATTCACCGCCGGCGTTGCTCCATCCTTGTCCTTTTCCTCCTCCACTCCCTCCACTTTTCCCTCCAAACTCGTCAAATTCTCCTCCTCCCCTTCCTTCCTCTCTTCCTTTTACTCCTCCTCGGCCCGCTCCGTTTCCGTCTCCTCCGTTTTGCTCTCCACCATTTTCTCTTCCTCCTCCTCCCGTTCCACTCCCTCCGCTTCCCCCCCTCCGTTTCCCCCATTTCCTCGTTCTTCTCCTCCCGCTCCTCCTCCTCCGTTGGACCCTCCACAGCTTCCTCCCCCTCCTCCTCCACCGTCTCGTCCCCCACCATTTTCTGCTCCGCTTCCTCCCCCTCCGCTTCCACCTTCGTCTCCTCCTCCGCCTCTTTTGCTTCCTCCTCCGCCTTCTGCTCCATTTCCTCCTCCGCTTCCTCGCCCTCCCCCTCCGCCATTTCTTCCTCCCCCTCCTCCTCCACCATCTCCTCTTCCGCTTCCTCCTCCTCCACCTCCTCCTCCGCCTCCGCTTCCTCCCCCTCCTCCATTTCCTCCTCCGCTTCCTCCTCCTCCATTTCCGTTCTCGTCCCCATTTTCCACTCCATCACCACCGCCATCATTTACCACTCCATCCACATCTGCGTCCTCTCCCTCACTCTCCTCAACCACTTCATCATCATCATCATTCAGCCCAACGATCGCATTCTCTTGCTCGCTCTCTTCTCCCTCACTCTCATCTTCGTCCTCTCTATCCTCTTCCTCCCTCTCCTCGTCTTCCTCTCTCTCTTCCTCACTCTCCTCTTCATCCCTCTCCACGTCTTCCTCTCTCTCCTCTTCCTCTCTCTCTTCCTCATCACTCTCTTCCTCCTCATCATTTTCATCACCACCATCCATTTTCTCACCCGCCTTCAAAAACTTATACCATGCATTGTTTAAACTATACGCGCTTAAAAATTTTTTTTAATCGAATAATTATAGGATGGTATAAAATAAAACTTAAAAAATGTTTGATAAAAAATTATTCAATTTTTAAATTTTAGACCAAATTTTCTAAATTTTAAAATTTTTAAAAATTGGTTAACAAATGGTTATGCGTTTAAGCATTTATTTATTTTTCAAAATTTAACTTTATTTCATGAAATTTTCAAAAACAAATAATAATAATAATAATCGAACCCACCAAAAAAGACACATCCAACAAAATCCAGCCGGGACTGGTGTTTCTGCATCTTCGGCAACCAAGGTGTTTGGAAGCGGACGGAAGAGAAGCGGGCCAGGACAAATCGGTATGTTTGGTGACATGTTGGACAACGGCGCCGCAGATTTGTTGGTTCGATGTCGTCATATTCGGTGGTGCGGTTGTCGTAAAGTTGATTATACAATTGCCGATCTTCGTTGAACAATTTGGTCTGAGACCAATGCAGATGTTAATCGGAACAACCCCGTTGCGATGCCGTTGTCTTCCTTCTTTTTGGTGCTGGCAAATCGCCTGGCGGTGTAATTTCCCGCCCCAGTCGTTGTAGAACAAATTGTTGTCACATTTGGTTGGAAGCGCAGGTCCGTTTTGAAGCCACCGACAATTTGTCTGTAAAAGAAAATTTTTTATTTCAATTAATTATGTTAGAATCGAAAAAACAAAAAAAAAAGAAACAAAAAAAATAATAAAGTTTTTGGTGAGATTTTTAACTCCAATGGATACCCATTGGACGGCATTATGCAACGAAAATCAATTGAAGAATAGTTAAAGGTGTCCATTGGTCACTCATTGACCTCAAAATCTATCGCCCCCCCAGAAAAAGAAATTGTTTGAGCAAAAAAAAATATGAGGGAAATTGCTTATTTCCCTTCTTTCTCATCCATCGTACAGTCACAATTGCCTGCTCCATCAAATTTCATTAATTAATCCCTCCCCTCCCTCCCCCTCTTCTATTTTACAGTTCAAAAATTAATCAATCAAATTCCCATTAATTTACACTTCACTCCCGGCATCCTCGACCCCCATCCCTTCGCCCCCTTAAATCCCATTGTTTTCGCGCACTGCGATAAGTCGGCGCAACATTCCCTTTCGCGCATTTCAATAACTCGGCGCTGCATTCCCTCAATCACCCCCCCCCTACCACCCTTTTTCGAGTCCACAAATCAATCAAAATTTCGCGCAATTAGCACCCCCGCCCTCTCCCTGCCATAAATCAATCAATCAATCACCCTCCGAAAATCTCCAATACTCTCGGGATGTCGGCGTCTTCAAAGGGAATCCCGCCCCCACCACTCCCGAACACCTGCCAAAAGCGGCAACTTCAAACACAAAACCGCCCGACACCCTGGCGTTTGTGCGCGAAAAACATTTCGCGCACTGCGATAAGTCGGTATATGTAACTACTGCTTCTCGTTAATAAATTATAATAAACTTTAAAAAATTCGAAAAACTTTTAAAAATATGGTTTAATTTGCTTATACTATATTAATATTATTACTAAAAATTTTGGTTTGCAATAGCATCATCAAAAAAAGGTATAATAAAATAGATTCTTCTGTTTAAGTAAAAATCTTATAATAAAAAGGAAATTAATTTTTTCAGTGCAACATAAAATTTAAAAGATGAAAAAAACATTATTTAAGGGAAAAATCTTTCACTGCAGATTATGAACAAAGTCATCAGCATCAAGCCGTAATCCGCGAGTCGAGCATTAATGCATAAATAATTAATGAAAGCTGCTGAAATATAAACTAAAAACATTCATTTTAATTCTAAAAGTCATTTGTTTATTAAAAAAAAGAAAATTATTTATTCATCAGTTGAAATTAAAAAAATAAAAACTTATAATGTCACTGTGGAGCATTTGAAAATATAAACAAATTTAAAATAAACAAAAATATTTAAAAAAATAAAAATTTCTGATATGAAAAATTAATTATAAAACTAAAATGCGCTTCAAGACCGTCCGCCTAATACGAATCACAAATTAGAAAAGAAGATAAGAAATAAATTATTAATTCATGTTTGATCATTTCAACACAAATTGCACTAAAATATGTTAACAATAAATGAAATAAAGAAAATAAATAATTTTTTTCAAATGATTACCCCTAATATTAAACAAATAGAATACAATTGCCATGAGTAACTAATTTTTCATTCAATAGTTTATTTTTCTAAATACCTAAAATAATAATTTATAAATAAATTAAACTATTGTAAAATGAAGAATGTAAACAAACAACCTGTAATTAAAATTTATGGTTCCAGTACTCTAAAATTTTATTGACAGCCAATAACATAAGGTTTTGAATATTATAAATTCTTTTTTAATAATATTATTGAAACTTAGATAATCTAAAAAAATTTAAACTCTATGAAAAGCTAAACTTATTCTCAAAAGATATATGGAAATCCCGTAAGAGAGGACATGTGGATTAAAAGATTTTCTAAAAGTTACAATTTTTTAACGGAAGTTTCTCGTAAAATGTAAAGACAATTCAGGTGCTCGAAATTATATTTTAAAGAGAAAAAATGAAGCTAACATCGATAATAGCGACTTTAATAAGACATTAAGATTACTTAAAAAATTGAAATAATAATTAAAAGATATAGAGAATTTACAATAATATATTTAAAAAAATACACGAAAAATGCAATAATTAAATCATTGAAAAGTTTTACTAGAAAAAGTTATATTTCCACAGCGGAAGTATTGAAAAAAAAAGAAATTTTATTAATAACAAGAAACTATTGATAAATACCATTTTAAATATCATTTTCTCTTTAAATTATTCTCCAAGAAAATAAAATAAACAAAAAAAATTTTGGAAAATAATTTCTGACTTTGATAATGCTATTTACGCAATAATTTTATTTAATACTTTTAATTAACTATATAATTTATTCTCTTTATAAGAAATAAATTAAAAGCCGACGTGACTAAAACCAAATATTTATAAAAAATGTCTAAAATTTAAAACATATGAGAATGAAATATTAACTTGCATAATATTCAAAAAACGCGAAGAAGCAAGCATTGACTTCTTATTTCACCAAGTGCAAAGCTTTACTAAAAACAAAATGAGATCAAAAAGAATATAATTTACAAGATAACAAAAAAAAATTTATAAACAATGGAAATAATAAAAAGTGACAATGAACATAAAAACATTAATGATTTAAAAAATATTAAATTTTCATTTAAGAAAAACCGAGACATACAGAGTGGTTAAAAAAAAGTTCAAAGGCCGAGAATTCAAAAATTAGTTGTATTTATGAAAAAAGAATTTAAAAAATCGTCAATTCAATAAAATGCTACAATAATACATTGCAAATTTATTTTGTTTATCGAAGATCATAAATACGGATTTAAATATAAAAGCAAAGCCAACTATTTATTATAAATGATATGGTAAAAAAAATAAATTTTAATAAAAATGAATTAATACCTTTAAATTTAGACACTTGGTGCTTTTGGTACGATTAATTTTAAAAATGAAATTAAAAAGTAAAATAATTTCGAAAAATAATAAAACCTAAGTAATTCATTCAGAATAATTAGATTTGAAAACAATACTGTAAAAAACCAAAAATATTTAACAAGATAAAAACAAATTCGTTACAGTATTTTTTCCCAAATAAAAACTAAGCATAATTTAAAAAATTAGAAAAAAAGTGATAATTTTAAAATAAAATACGTAAATTAAATTTTTTTACCCAATTTTATTATTTTTTTAAACGAATTAAAATTTGAATATTTATAATTTTTTTAAAAAGATAGCAGAAATTGAGAACGTTGACCCGGACTGGAACCTTCACAAATGATCGACAAGAAAAAAAATAAAGGCGAGCCGACGCAAGAATAATTTATTCCATGATAATTATATAAAAATATTCAATTTTATTTAAGAAAAACTATTATTGAAACAAGGCAAACTTTAAGAAAGAAAATTAATAATAATTGCTGAATAAATTTTAATTTATTTAAATTCAAAATTTTAATGAATGAATCAAATACTTGTTATAAAAAATTTATTCTTTCCATAATTTAAATTATAGAATAATAAATAATTTTATAAAGCTGATTTTTTTGTTGTCAATGACAAAGCTTTTTAGTTTCAAGATTTTACTTGGAAATTGCCAAATGTAGAAAGAAATTTCTAGCCGCCGCAAGAAAGAATGCAATTTAATTTAAATCCACGATGAATATATAAAAAATAAATAAATTTATATACAAAAAATGAAAAAGTTATGCAAATATACATAAATTAAGAAATTTCCAGATTTTTAAAATTAATTAAAAAAAGCCTATCAGTTCTTTACTAGTTAGACGCAAGTTTTGTAAACAAAATATATTAAAAATAGAATATTTTCAATTGCACTTAAAAATAACACAAAAATTAGTTCTTATTTTTAGGATTATCCAAAAAGATGCAACATCACTAACTAAAGCTCTCACAGGGTACATCAAGTTCGGATTGCGAGAAATATAAAAGATTTGCGAAATCTTTACTATTATTTAAATATATTCAAAAACATAAATTCAAATAATATGCACAATAATAAAATTAATTTTTTTAAATCATAATAATTGACAAAAACCCAAAATACCATAAAATTACCCAGTTATAAGTAGGGATACGATTTTAGGCAAAAGCCTATTTTCTTCCTGAGCTCCTCGTGGCCTGAAACTCACGAAAAACATGTTTTTTTTAGCTGTTGTTAAGCTACTTTTCGAGTTATTAGTGACTATTTTCTAGGATTTTATTTTTAGAGCCTAAAAAATTTTGAAAGTGCCTATTTTTGCGTTTTGCCGAAAATTTGTTAAAAAATGCAATAAAAACGAAAAATATAACCCTATGAATCGATTTTTTGGGAATTTTAAAAATATACCCCTAAGAATCGACCCAAAAATTTCTGAAAAAATCTTCTAATAAATGAAAAATTTTCTCAAAAATCGTAACTAAAATTTTTTTGTACAAATTTTTGAATTTAAAAAGTACTGTAATTCAACACTGATTTGACTGCGTCAGTATAAAACTAACATTGAATTTAATTTTATTAAACCCTGATTGTCAACTAAATACATAAATAATATTGAAAATAAATCAAAAATAAATTATGTTTCTAAATAATCAACTTCATAAAATTTTCAAAAAATAAATAACGAAATATTTATCTGAAAAATTAATTAAAATTAAAACCTAACTATGATAATTAAAAGAATTATTTCTAATGACAAAGAGGTGGGGCGCATTAAAGTGTATTAATTACAACATTCAGAATTGTACTTAATTAAAAATTAAGAATTCAAAACCAAATAAAAATAAATGTAATATAAGAATAATAAACGGAAATAAAAATATATATATATATATATACAATAATGATTTAAAAATAATGAAATTTCAATAAAAATCTAATTTTATAATACGAAAAAGCAAACGTCATTATTTCTAATCTGTCGCAAAATTCGCGACGAGAAGCGGTTTCTTGTGTTCAACACCGAGAACGGAACACCGCAGGAGTTGTCCGCAAGAGAAGGATAGCGATAAATGATTGGAGTGACAACAGCATTAAACCATATACACAATTAAATCCTTTTTTCTACATCATGGAATTTTATTACTGCAACAAGAATGAACACTTATAAAATTACCCCATATAAACTTTCTTTTATTTTGAGGTAAGAACTAAAAAATTTTATTGGCGGAGTTGAGTTTCCTCAATCGTACACTGCCGGCGCGGAATGGCGGTGATTTTTAAAAAACCTAAATAATAAAGCATTTTTAATTGTATAAATCTGTTAATTTGAAATAAAGCAAAGGAAATGCAAATCTGAAATAAGATTCAAATTTACGTATAAAGATTTATAGAAAAAATGTAAGTTTATTTTTAAGAGATGCTTAAATATATATTTGATGATATCATTTAAAATTTTGAAATGAAAAACCTAAAGGACGAATATTAAGATGTTTAAATTTCTCTTTCTAGAAAAATTTTGAAAAAATAATAAACAAATAATGAAAATTAAAAGTTAGTTGAAAATAAATCCGTTAAAAATTGAGGTGCAATTATATGACAATCGGTAAACATCGTTTGACGAAGTCCCGAGAAAAGAAATAAATAACAAATTTTAAGTATTCCTTGGTAAACCCATTAATGGAATCGCTGGAGTTGTGAGATGTTGAATTGAAATAATTCTTAAATTAAAATGACTTTTGCCTTAACATAAATTCTACAAAAATATGAATAAAATGTAAATAGTAAAAAAAACATTTTTACTATAAAAACCTTAATGTTTTTTGCTAAAATGAAAAATTTTGTGAAAAATTAATTGACCAATATACAATAGATAATTAAAAAGTAATATGAAAGAAAATGATGATGCTGCATTTTAAAGGCAAAATTAGTATAGAAAATAAACGATTGTTGAAGTGGCACATTCGGAAATTTCAATTATAAAAAACTAAAAAAATTTCATTTATTATATCTTTACGTAAAAAATAAGATTTTGTTACTATGAGTTGAAAACAGCTTTTTTAATTTAAGGCAAAAATTCAATCAAAATAATCGGCAGAATTTTCAAACATCGAAAATAACTTTTGATTAGAAATTTTCCATGTTTTTAATTGAATTTTCAAAATATTTGGATATATATGACAAATCATGGATAAGCAAAAATGTAAAAATCACAAAAAAATAATATTTTTTAAATTATGCAAGAATTCAAGACATAAAACAAGATGCTTAAATTAATATGAATCCGAAAACTTCATAATATTAAATTATGAGGGCTGTTTATACTCAATTATAAGTTCAAAGGTTTTCTTAAAAAATTGAAATTTTAGAATTATTTGCTATATAGAGGATAAAAAACATTGGAAGCGAGAATATAGAAATATTTTATTTAAAATAAATAAATAAGAAAAGCTTAAACTTTATACATAATATGGACAAAAAATATGATTTGATTAAAAATTAACAAACATCACGAAAAGTTAGAATTAAAATTTTTGTACATATTGTCCAATAAAAAATATCAGAACACTAGGAAAAAAGGCTTCTTTATTCAATGGCCCAAAGAAAAATTTAAAACATCAGAAAGCTACTAAACATTTTTCCATAAAACAAATAAGTACAAAAGAGGCACGAACACTTTGAATATTTATAAAAAACTAAAGAAAATGAAAAAATCTAAAAAGTAACAAAACATAGAGAAAAATTTTTAAGAAGATGGGGAGAATCAAATGGATTGATTGGCAAGAAAGTTGATTCTGTAGCATGAAGTGTATTTAATAGAAAAAGTTTCAGAACAAATGCAAATTTAATTTAAAGAAACTTGTAAATAAAATATATCCTCTTCTATTTAAAAATATGCTTCAAAATGATAAAACAAAACCAAAAAATTATGATTAAAATTTTATCAAAATGAAGTAAATCAACTTTTCTTAATACAAAATATTATAAAACCAATATTATCAATGTAAGTTTAAAAATGACTTTTATAAGGAAGCATAACTGCATTAAGTCAATGAGAACTGGACAATAGTTATACTATTAATTTTTTCCTAATACAAAATACAAAAGAAAAGAAAGATAACTTGAGTCAAATAGTTGATAACCTGGAGACATCAATAGACTAGAAATATGTCATAAAAAGACACAAATATATCGAATAAATTTAAATATAAATAAAATTTCAAGTAAATGAAACGGGTATAAAGATAAATAAAAATGTTGCAGTAATATTTTGTGAAGCCTGCTTGATTATAGAAGAACAGAAATGCAAATTAAAAAAAAATCGAAGAAAATTTTCAAAAAAAAATTTCCCGGCCGCGCTCTATTGGCACCGCCGGGCCTCCAAAATTATTTTTTCATTAATAAATTCGCTTAAATTCACAAATTGGTCGTTTTTAATGAAAATCTGTTAACATGTTACACTCAAATTTAAAATTTTTTATCCCAAATGAGAATAATTACGCCGATTTTTAAAATTTTCAGTTGTGAGCGCTGTTAAAAAGCAAAGAAATTCGCCGCCACAAAAAATTTACTTAAATCACGGTTACAGTAACGAAATCGTGAATTCAAGGGTTTTTTTGGATCATGGTCACCGTCACGATTCAACAATTGTAAAAAAGAACTGAAAATGCATACCTTCCGGTTAAAAACACAGTTGTAAAAAGCCATTAAAATACAGAAAATGCGATGTCATCCGGTGAGATAAACTGATTGTGCCTAAGGTGTCTCGTTATTAGGGCGTGTCTTCTCAAAAATTTCAAATTTTGTTTCTTCCGCTGTCGTAGAATTTCTGATAATTCGTGAGGTTCGCATTCGTTAAAATCGCATAGAATTTCAATGAGAGAATTCATTTTGAGCACCAGTAGGAATTTTCATATTCGTTGCAAATCCTTATATACTGTTACCTCACCGCCGTATGATGAATTTTTACCTTTTCTCTTTATTTTTAAAATTCTGAGAACTGAAATACAAATGACGACCACGACCAAATCTAAAATAAAAATACACCCAAGGATTTGAACTTGAAACTCTAATTTTCTCAAATTCTTTGAACACGACAAAATTTAAAAATTCACTATCTGTGTCTGACACATATTTGGGAAGTATCTCGTTTGAGTCAAATCGGTCTTTGTATATTTTCTTTTCCTTAATTAGATAAATTTGCCCCTCAATTATTAGGAAATTGGTGTATGCCGATGGCATTGATCCGATCGGTTTACTAATAATTTCGGTTTCATTGTGTTTTGTCCATAAATTCTCGATTGATCTAATGTCAATCTCGTCTATTCGATCGTCTCTGATTACAAAAAGTCGACCATCAATATGATCAATCTAAGGTCCCCACCGGGAAAATTCCTGACAACCATTTCTTGACTCCCTCTTGTTATCGATGTTTCATTTGTCTTTTCATTTTGAAAAATTAAATAACTATGATCGTTGTAATAAAAGCACGTTATGGGTTTTAATTGTCGAAAATCCTGGTAGAGCTTGATATTAATGGGTCCGCTCTTTTCTATTGAATTTATATCTTGGATTGATACACTCCATCCTGAAATCGGATTCCTATTTATCATGCACAATCTCAAGCGATCGAACCCGAACAGTCTTTCATTGACCGAACTCTTTGTCATAGTAAGATACTTGTCGTCAAAAAGTCGTGTATCAGAAAGAATCTGAACCCTTTCGGCAGTGAGATGGCCGACTATCGTTAGGAGAACAATTAAATTAAACATTACTGACAAATTGCTTAACTAATAAATCGGCCCTCGGGCGAACCTTATATAGACCGTCAATGACCTCACAATAAGGCATTCCGGAGCATCGTTGTGTCAAGAAATAAATGCAAAATTGACCACATGCATCTGAGAATTGGTGTTGGACAATACGATCGTTAAAGAGAATTCGTTCGAATAGGTTAAGATATGAACTTAAATCTTCGTTGGGATAAACGCCCAATGAATCAAAATATTCTATTTCTGTCGGCGAATTTACAAAACAGGCGACCCAGTGTTCACCTATCGTGCCCGCCCGGTCGGTATTTGCTACAAAACAGTAGGTAAAATACTTATCCTTCAATTTTGGCACCCTGTCTGAAGCAAAAACCCCGATAAAATATTTTCGGGTTGTCGGATGTTTGGATAGAAATATTTCAATCTCGTTAGAATTCATCATATGCTTCCGTCGCTACTGAGCACCCGATTAGCATTAATAGACAAAATCGAATCAAATTCCCCCAGAACGATAATCTCATACCCGCCGTCCTTTATAGGCGCATTAAACTGCACCTTGATGCTGGTCGTTCCGTTTCGAATCAATTCAAAACCAGGGGTATCCTCTAGAGTAGAGGTCATCGGGATGACGAAGAAACACCACCCGTTTACAAATTTTTGTATATTGATCGACATTGTTCTTTCACCGTCGTCCATCCCGAGTCCCGTATACATGTCAACAAATGCTCGAATGTATTTGTTTCTATCAAAATTAAGAGAATAGGGGGACCCGGGGAAAATGTTTCCATTCGCTTCAACACTGATAGAGCGTATTTTGGCATATTGAAAGACGAAGAGTGACTCTTTAGGATTTCCGGTATACGCACCGGTTGAAACAAATCCGACGATTAAACGTCTCAGAACAATGCTGGTAAAAACATTGTGCGAGAGATCAGAAGTGCCACGCGGGATGAAAAGACTCCTGATCTCAATTTTTCTAACCGGATATTTGGCCGGGGTGGTTTGTAGCTGATTGCTAATTACGTTATTTAATGACTGGGTAATATCGACTGTTTTTACATAAATTCTAATATCGTGTATGTTAATACGATATGTGTGCGGGTTCGCTATGGTTGCATTTCCGGAAACATAAGGTGGTGCCATAATTAGAAAATCATCGGTATTACGATTAAATACCGGACACCTTTAATGTTTTGACAAAGCTGTGCCCAAAATTTTGAATGACACCGACGTGTTGATCAGCTTCACTGTCCGTGGTAATTGGAATTCAATTGCTTTTGTCTTTTCTCTCTATTGAAGTTGACAAATAGAGAAAAGTTTTATTGAGGTCACAAAACTGATTATCTGAAAAAAGTCTAAAGATATACGGTCCAGATTGATTTATTGCTGAAAGAGGGAGTAATTCCCTAATACTGGATTTATTAATTGCAACGTTCGTCGGAGGGATGTCGAAAAGCGAAAGGCCCCCCTCGAGACCATCCTCACTCGCCTTGTCAATTTTCTTAAAAGTTGACATTTTTTAATTCTTTGTATTATTTATTCTATTTATACCTTTAGATGAAACTTAACTGATCATATACCCGTTTTCGGTTCTTATTAGTGATCAGGTCCCTTTTTCCTTTCCCACATTGTTGTAACTTATCGGTAAGGTTAGTCAGCCCCTGTCTTGAATGTTCCCTGACGGCATCCCTTAAATCACGACCCTGGGCGATGTCACTCAGAACTCTCTGCCCAGCGGCGAGCCCCACATGTCCTGCACTAGAGGCAATATTCTTCGCAATAGGAGTCAAGAAACGTGCCACATTACCGAGGAAACCGAACCCCCGCTGATACTTGCTTCCGACAAAGTATTGTTTCTGTCCTCTTCAATGTTGGGGAGTGATAAAAGATGACCAATCAACCGACTCGGGATCGAAAAATACGTGTGTCATTTTTAAAATATACTTTTCTTAAAATGTAATGTAAGAATACAACTTCCCCAGTGAAATTTAACGAATTCACCAAATGGTGTGTGAATTTCAATTGTAATTTCTGAAATTCGTTTCGACTGTAGACGATGAAAGTACTCGGTGCTATATATAACTTTACTAATCGACCCTGGGTCATCTACGACGTTAATATTCTTAGAGTGGAGCCATCTGGTTCCCGATAATTGTGTTTTCTATTAAATTTGGTGCATAAATGTATAGTTGCCTTACGCCACCCGTCAAATCTGGCATATAATTCGCCTCTTCCGCGTGAAATAGCCTTGCGTTCTTAAAACCGAGCACATAGGCGAGGTGTTTTGACAAATCTATGTGGGAGACAGCAGCGGAAAGATAGACAATACATTTTTGATCAATGCTGTCATATTGAAATTGAACATCCTCATTGGCTAGTCTCTCTCTTTTTTATGGTCCTTTCTCAGCTTCAGATACTTGTCTATTTTCAATATCTTTAAGTTTAATATGCTCACCAAGCACCTCATTAAGCCTATTCACCTTACCACTAAAACCCTTTTCCGATTTATCATTATATCCCTCGAGAATTGATGTATATTTGATCTTTGCCTGTTTGGCGATTCCCTTTGCGACGTCGGCTGATTTCTTTGCTTGTTTCATGTCATTATTTGCCACATGCTCTAATGTTGTGTTTTTGGCTTTATCTACTTCTTCTTGAAAAGATTTAAGTTCATTTCGGTATGTTTGAATTTCGGTCCCCTTCTCTACCATTTTGTCAAACCACACTTTTATATCAGGCTCTTCTTAAATTTGAGGATTTGTTTCCCGTAGTGTGTTTATTTGGGTTTGGATGGAACTCGAGATATCGTCTTTAGTATCGGGAATCTTTTCCTGATGGGCTTGTGAATCGTGTATGTTTTCTGCTTTTCTAGGAATTTATTAACGTCATCAGTCGTAATTTCCGGGTCAATCTTTTTGGCCTCATTTAAAATTTTTTGAATTCCAGCAAAACTTGCCGGAGATTTTAAATTAAAATAAATTTTCTCTACAGTCTGGCCCATATTAGTGGTTTGAAGGGTTTCTTCTCTCGCACTATGCCGGGTGTTTTTATAGATTTTATTGCCTTTTTCCTTCCACGTCCCCACATGACCTTTGATTTATCAACCATGTCTTTTACTGTTGGATCCTTCAGTAACCGATCTTTGAGAAATTTTGCACCCCGGGGTGTTTCATCTTTCTTCCCTGCGAGATACAACAAAACATCTCTATAATTACTGTTTTCAATCGGCAAATTCATGTTCGACTGTACCTTTCCAGCCGCCATAATTTTAAATAAATCTTTATTTTCCTTTACGTACCTAAAAAGACCGTTTAAAAGGGTCGGGTGTATAATAGTTTTGATCGGAATGGGTGTTTTTAATGTGGATGTTGTTTGGGGCTCCGGAGTTAACTCATTTATTGTATCATTATCTGATTCAGGATCAGGAGTTTGCTCTTCAAGTCTTTTCCTAGGAATAATTATTTTCCGGGGTTCATCGGTCTCCTGTGGTTTGGATTGAGTGTTGAGGCCTAGATATGGTGCAACATTCGGACCGGGTACATGATTCTCAATCACTCCCTTCTGTGGTCTATTTTCTAGTATCCCCTTTACCGTACGCCTTTCTTTATAGAGCCAATCGCGTTTCTTCGCCTTGAGGTCCTCGCTTATGCCAGGGTCTTGTAAATTCTGAGAAATTTTTGCGTCTAAACTCGCTTTTTCATTTTGGAGATAATCACCACTATTCATCGCACTCCGTAGAGCCAAATATTCCGCCTCGGGAATCATTAACATTTTCTTTGCAAATTTCATGATGTTATTTTTTCTAATAAATGTTGGGCTAAAACACTCAGGACAGGTATCAAGACAGCTCCCAGGGCTATACCACTCCCCTGTTGTATCCTTTTTCTTGCCGTTTTCTCTGAACGAGATTTGGCAATTTCTCTATAAAAATCGGCGTATTGTGCCAACCTTCTTTTTTGTTTGTTCGTTAGTTTAAAACTAAAACTTAATATATTTGCACAAATTTCAACGATTGCCAAAATTTGGTCAGCTGTAGCGTTTTCGATTAATTCGTTCTTCTTTTGTTCTGATCTGGTGGAGGCAAGCTTCTTTAGGAATTCTGTATTCTCCTTCACTTCGGAGCTAAATTTATACATTTTTAATTTAATTTAAATTCATATTCTTATATACTATTCAATTGGTAAATAAATTTCCAGAGTCTCATCTGGAAAAATTTTGCTACATAATCTGAATTCCTCATCAGAATTTGGGTGCATGTTAATCATGAGATAGCTAAATTGATTATTGGTCGCATCGTTATATGCATCCATGAAATAATTCAGTCTTTTTGGGAACAGTTGTGACCCAAGTGTCCTTCCTCACTTGTAATTTCCTGAATGGTTGCGCATTAAAACCAGATAATGGGCGTTAGCTCTTGCCGTTTTAATGTCCCGACCGTAGAGACTCTGGGTTACAAAAATTACGCTTACATTCCAATTATGGGAGCCCCTGGTAAAGAGTAAATCAAGAAAATTGTTCTGCATGTTAAGCATTAAATCGTCAAGTATCAGTAAGAGGGTTTTTCCTGTTATTTAATCTTATTCATGTCCGGAATCCCGTTAAAAGTCTCAACACCCTCCCCGATTAATCCTAAAATACTATCATTCATCTCACCGTAACAATAACGAATTTTGGTGGGCGATGGTTCAATTAGATTCTTATGGTGTTTTAAAAACCGTAATAGCCAACGGGTCTTACCACTCCCGGTAGACCCCGAGAGAATTAGAGTGAACGGACCGCGAAACATTTTTTAATTCCTCTTATTTATTTGACCTATTTATATTTTCATAGGGAACATGTTTCGCGCATTTGGGGCATAGCCAGAAATTATCAAAAAATGATGTACCGTAAATTAAATTAAAACAATCATAGTCGTAATATTTTCCATTTTCTTACAATTGATATAGTAAACTAGAATTTGCTGTATATTTTTATAATAACAAAATCAAAAAACCTAAAAAATAACTTAAAGAAAAAACATTTGATTGAAATTTATATGAAATAATAAATAGATATGTTTTCTTAATTAGAAATATTTTATGTGGAAATAATACTAAATAAAAAAATCAATAAATTATAAGAAAAATTTTGAAGTAACTCAAGTAAAAATAAATGTAAATAGATGAAAAATAATTTTTTTTTTCATTTTTTATGATAATGCATTTCAAAACGTAAAAATGACTGTATTAAGTTGGTATGGTATATTACAATAGATAAATTTAAACAGCCACAATTTGGATATGAAAAGATCGTTTATTAATAACAAAGAAAATATTAAAAATTCAAAGAGCTTAAAAATATAGATATAATTTGTGAAAAAAAATAAATTTATTCCACAAATTTGGGTTTGTATTAGCAAAAATAAAAAAGGCATAAGAGAATAATACTTCATTTTAAGTAAAAAAAAATGAAATTATAATTTAAAAAATTTATGAGTACATTATAAACGTCAACCGCATCAGACCAGCCTCATCCAAGCCGTTTCAATCGGTTCAACTCGAAATACAAACTCCCAAGCCGCGAGGTTCGAGCATTACCGATATATAAAGTACCGATATAAAAAATTTCTGCCGTTGATAAAATGAAAATGTGATGCAAAATACTTTAGAAATAATAAATAATAGGAAAGCGTAATTCAATTAATTTTATTTATAATTCGTAAAAAGCCAAAATTAACATTACCTTTAATTTGTACTGAAAAATACTAATTAATATGAAAAGATATTTTAATTGCGAAACTTATGTGATTTATTAAATAAATTTAATACATTGAGACGCAAAACCTTATTCTTGTAGCTGATACTCGAGGTACATTTACCTATAAATTTCCTTCTAAATAAGCGCGACATATAGGCAAAATTACTTTTTTCGTTTTTGCTTTTCACAGATTTGTCGTGGGAATACAATTGGCTATCTCCGGCAGTAGAATAGTTATATTTTAAAATTATTTTTAATTATTTATGAAAAAGCTAAATTTATTAAAATTAATATATATTATACAAAAAATTAAATAACAAAAAATTACTTATATTTTCCCCGTGTAACATAATAATTAAAATTTAAAAAATAAGACGAAAAAGATAATAAATCAAAAATACAATATAATCAATTTCAAATCATACATTGTGAATATCCAAATATTTAACTACAAATAGAGCAATTATTATTTTTTATTTAAACGTCCAAAATTAATTACACACTGGAAAATCTAGCCAACTAAATTCGAACAGAGGAAAACTGAATGTAACTAAAAAATTTCATCTTTTAGTTTTGTAATTGTTTGTAAAATGTTGATAACTCCTATGTTTTAATTATAATTATTATAAAAATGTCAGAGCGACATTGCGAAAACATTGGAAAATTAATGAATATAGTCAATTATAAAATAAAAATACCAACTTATTTGAATAAAAAGGAATAAACAATTATGTCGGAACGGATCAAATAAACAATAAATATATGACAAATAAAAGGGTAAATAATTAATGAAAACTTTTTAATATGCAAAAAGAAAAAATGTCACAAAATTATAAAAACTTAATATTTTAATAAAAAACAATTGTTATTAGAAATAAATAATCATTAATTCATTGACTTGGATTAAACAATAATAATATAAAAAATTAAATAACTCGAAAAAGAAATTTATTATCTGCGCTACATAATAATTAAACGGAGACAAATAAACAATTTTAAGAATTGTCAAAAAATTTAACAAAATTATGTGTATTTTATGAACTGTAGCCACCACCACGCACACAATAAGTAGAGACTTAGCTTGAAAATTAATAAGAATGCTTTAATTGAAAAAAGATAACTACCTAATTAACTAAATGAAAATGAAAAATTGAAAAACATCATTTTCCAATTAAATTTAACTGATTTTTTATAAAAATTGCAAAAAGATAAATAAAAGTAAAAAGTACAAAATCAAATGCACAAAACATAACAATAATTTTTTTTGTATTTTATCTATAATTTGTTAAAAATCAAAAACAAATATTTAGAATTCGCCTAAAATAGATAACTTGAAAAAATTTATCTATAATTTTAAAATATGTAAAACAATTAAATGTTTCATCATTCTTGTGATTAATCAAGGCAATTACCCGAGCAAGAATGGGAACCAATAAAGTCCTGAATTTTAAAAAAGTATGATATTTATTAAATAAAGAAATAAAAATAAATATTTCTTAATTCATCCTGAAATAAAACGAATAACCGCAAATATTACACGAAGATCAACAAGGATGTTTGAGCCCTGACAAACGAGAATTGAAGCAAAATATTTGAATGTATATGAACAAAAGATATTTTATTTAGATAATGAACAAAAAAAATAATTTCACAAAAATTAATAACAATATAAAATGAAAAATTTTAAAAAAATGCAAAATTATGATTAACAACGATTGCATATCGTTCAGACAGATGATTGAAGATTAGAAACTTTGGAAATATTGCGCGAGAGTTGAATCAAAATATTTTATTGAAAGAAGGTAAAAAATAGTTATAAAATAGTCATGTTAGCGAGAATATAGCGAAATGAAACACAATTAAATAAGCAAAAATAAATGAAATTAAATATAAAGAATACAAAAATGATAAATTTTATAGCATTTTCTTAAAAAAGGAAATTAAAATATAAATTATTTTTTAAGATAAGAAAAGGAGCTTAGAAATAAAATTGATATGTTAAGATATTTATAAATGTTAACAATAAATTACATCCCAACAAATACTGAATAACTTCAAAATGATAAAACTTAAATGTCGAAATAATTAAGTTGTCAAATTATTAAAAAAACAGATGTACGAAGAGACTTTAATAAAAAATATAATGATAATCTAAATTATTTATTATGTGTTAAAAGTAAATAAACTATGAGCACCGTAAGCACTTGATACACGAATTTGGCGAAATGTCAGATTTTGGCTGAGTTGGCGAAATGAATGTTTTTGGGTTAGTTGGCGAAATGTCAAGTTGGCGAAATGTAGTCGTGCCGACTTAATTTCATTTATTTTTTTTTGAAATTGTGTATATCCTCAAATGTCGGGTCCTCAAATGTCGGGAATATCCGCAGTCGGGTCCTCAAATGTCAAATCCTCAAATGTCGGGTCCTCAAAAGTCGGGTCCTCAAATGTTAAGTCCTCAAATGTCGGGTAGCCCCACAGATACATAAGAACAAATGCTTTAAAAGAAGTAAATTATTTAATTTTTTTATAAAAAAATTCTCCTTTCTCCACCAATTTCTTTTTCTACCTAATTTTGACCCAGACCCCTTTCTTACCAGTGCTTATTTTGTCCCGAAACCCAACCCAACATCATCGGGTCGGGATTCAGGTTTCGGGACGAGAAAAATGTCGGGTTTCGGGATTTGGCAGACCCGGAACAACCCTGGTACAAAAGCAGACGAAAATACAGGTGAAAGAAAACACAGGCTCCTTGAAGCCTGGATCCTTTGATGAGTTTGGATCAAAGTATAACTATATAAAACCTACGTAGACTGGAAGCATGAAATAGTTATGAAGATTTTATTTAAAGGTGTAGAAAAAATTTAATCTTTAAAACAATGAAAAACAAATAAGTGCGTGGAAATTTGAAATTCAAGCTTAATGGGTTTAATTTTAAAAATATAAATGGCAACATATTTTTTAAAGAAGATAAACTAAATACATAGGACAATATATGCATATAAATAAAATATTAAAATTAAATTATAATTATAACATCATTTAAAATTGAGGCAGCAATTTATATTGATAAGTTTCACAAATAATAAAATTTTATGTGAGGCTCGAAAAATACCAACAAAGTGCCCGCAACTAGATTAAATCTTTATCAAACATATTAAAACAGGAAACTACCAAAATCAAGACTGGTGCTGTCAGAAGACATCAAGATTAAAATAAAGAAAGAAAACAAAATATTTAAAGATTTTGGTAAAGAAAATAAAATTAAACATCAATATATTTTAAAAAAACAAAAATTATTAAAAGATAAACTAAATGAGGCAAAATTTTTGATGAATAAAAAATTTAATTATAACATACATTTTTTAACATAAGTTTCTTGTATTAAAAAAATTATGTTAAGGCTCGTTCAATACCATTTAACTGCCTGCAACAAGATTAAATCTTTACCAAACATATTAAAACAGAGAACTTCCGTAAACGATTCGTTGCTGGCATAACATCAAGATTAA
>CP049708.1:15295719-15320833 GCA_004148225.2 Heterodera glycines | reverse complement strand
ACTGGTAAGTACAGAAAATTTAAGTAAATGAAATAAAAAAAATGAACAATATATAAAACCAGTAATAAATAAAAAAGATAAATAAAATTGAAAAATTGACAAAACATAATAAATATTAATTTAAAATTATTGTATATTTTTCTCGGACAAGGAACTTAAAACAATCGATAAATTAGTTAACAATTAAAATAAGATAACAAAATATTTAATAAACATCATATTTTTTAGAAGTATTTAGAAAATAATTTGAATCAAAAAGCAAAAATAAATATTTCCAATTTTTCTATATTATAAATGCTTCTATAATATAATGAGACATTAAATAAAATTACTTTTAAAAAATAAACTAAACCAAAAATAAGGGTATTATGAAGAAGCTGGGGATATCTAAGGTGCCAAGATTAAAAAGGAAAATAATTTAATAAAGGTTTATAGAAAATATAAATTAAAAGCAACTGGAATAATTTTTTTATTAAAATTTAATCTGGACATAATATTTTATTTAAAATTAAAAAAAAACAAAACTAAAAATAAAAAAAATATGAAATAAGAGTACTTGGACAACTCATAAAAATAAAAAGATTTTATAAATAAGTAATGAAATTAATTAAAATATATGAATTAAAATAAAGGAAAATGCGTTCAAAATACTTAAATTTAAGAAAATTCAAGGGTTTACAACAATGAAAAATCAATAATAAATTTTAAAAAAATTTAACTTTTGGTGGAATTTAGATGTAAAAATATCGTGAAAATAAATTTTTAAATACATATTGATACGATAACTTCCGAAAGCGAGAGTCTAGATTGCAGTGTGTAAATGTCAAGATTAAAAGGAAAAAATAGAAAAGGTTTATTAAAAATACAGAGAAAAATATAAATTCAAAAAATGCAACAAAGTATTGAGGACTTTTTTTATTGCTCGTCTAAATCATTTTTATTTTGAGAAATATTAATTAAATAAAGAAAAAAATTTTACTGGCGGAGGTGAGCTTACACCCTCGGGCACTGCCGGTGCGAAATGGCAGAGATTTTTTATATACCTAAATAATAAAGCATTTTAAATTAGAGAAATCTGTTAATTTATAAATCAACGAAGGAAAGGCAAAATTGAAATCAAATAAAAAGTCCAAATATATGTCTACAATGTCAGGCCGCCATGTCAAACATGGCCTCTAACATGGTGGTTAAAAAATAGTAAAACAAAAAATAAGTACTAAAAAAGAAAAATATTCTAAAATTAAATTTAAAAAAATTAAATATAATAATATAAGCAACAAAAGATCTTAAAAAATGCAATGCAAATAAAGAAAGACCAAGGCAATATTACAAGTTATGAGATTTATTTAAAAGAACAATTAATTATCAGAATAATAAATAAAACAATAATTAGAATATTTAAAAAAAAATTTATAAGTCGTATTTTTTCTTATAGTAGATGATTAATAATTTTATAAATCAAATAATTAAAATTTGTTTAAAATTAAGGAAATACAATAAAAAATTTAATTAATTTTTGTCTAATTCATTAGATAAGTATTTTAAATCAAATATAAATTAATGTAATTAACCATTTATCCATTTATATGTGGCTTTAATCCGTTTAAATTATAAAATAGATCATTTAAAAATAGTATTTATCAACCTTTTAAAAATTATGATTTTATTTCAAAGATAATAAATGTAAGAAAATATTTCTTCAGAAAGATACAGTAAATATAAAAATGTATACTTTTTTATATTAAATAAAAATAAAGAGGAGATATCATTTAGCTGGAAGTACTCAAAATCTAATAAATTGTCTCACGTACCAAGAAAAAGTTCACAGAAAAAATAACAAATTTAAAAGATAAACAATTTAAAGATACTCCTGTAATCAATAAAACGATAGAAACCTTAAATGCAAGAGAATGTGAAAAAATGAAAAACAGTGAATATTATTTTAAATATTTAATACGAATGTAAAATTAAAAAGATTTTAATATTTTTCAAAACATATTTTAAAGTTTTAAAGCTTAATTATTGCTAAAAAATCATCAATATTTTGCACAAAAATCTTTTGAAAACGATTTAAATACCGAAATATTTTATTTAAGGAATGTAGAAAACATAAATTAAAATTTCTTATGATTATCCAGGAATATTGTCATAAATTTTTAGACTAATATAAAAAATGTAAAAATTTTATATTCCGAGTTTTATATTGTAGTAAAAGTGTAATTAACATAAGCTTAAAAAAATTTTAAAAATTCAATTTAAAAATTGAAATAATAAAAATAACCAATTTATATACAAAACAATAGATTATTATAATAAATTTTATTCGTATAGGAACAATAAATATCAAAATACATTGACGCATTCAAATGAGTTCTCGATTACAAGATGTAGAGAAAAATTTTTAAAACACTGTTATGCATGTTATATAGTCAAAAATTTAATAATAATAATCTCTTTTATATAATTAGTAAATTAAATATAATTTTAACATTAAAAAAACTACTTCGAAAGAAAGAATGATAAATGTATTACCGAAAACATATGTATTTATAATTTTACTTTGTGATAGAAAGTATATAATGATAAAATACCCTAATAAAAAAACTATAAATGAAAGCTATAAGCATATAACATCTCTTAAAATCCATTTTAATAAAACGCCCAGCATAAATCAAAAAATTTGAATTAGAACAATGTGTCAAATCAGTAATTAATTAATTTTAAAATTCTTAAAAGCCTAATGAACATCATATGGCTTTACCTGATACTCTGTAGTTGATCACTGTACTGATTGTAAAAAGGCGTAGGAAAAAAAAGTATGCAATTATTGATAGATAAAGCTGCCTGATATTGCATAAAAATAAAATATAAAATAAAACAAAAACTCAAGTTATAAGCGCAAAAATATGAAACAAAAAAACTGGAATGAAAAATAATTATATTATAAAATAATAAAAACTGGAAAAATGTTTATAAAAGAAATCATTTAAAATACAATTTCAAGTTTCCAAAAATGAATTATCGTGAACAACTGATACATGCAAAATTAAAAATTTTGAAATAAGAAAAACCTAACGAAAGAATAATCAGATACTATCAAAATCAACGTTCTCAATTTCTGTGATCTTTTTAAAAAAATGTGGATACATTTAAAATAGTAAAATAATGCAAATAAGCGGCCGACGAGCCATGCTCCTCGCACTCACTGCGAGTGGCGAACGCACGCGATTGCATCCGCAACGCGTATAGATGATAGCTCCCGGACTGTTGGAGCAGGCACGCTTCGAATTGTCCCGTCCGGGATGATTTTATGCAATTAAAAATTTAGAAAATAATAAACAAATAAAAATAATGAAATAAATAAACAATATAAACATTTTAATTTTCTTAAATAAAAAAATTATTTATTTTTGATAAAAACAAAACAATTATTTATTTTTTATACGTGACTGGAACCAAACGACAATGTTTCTAAATAAAAAACTTTTCAGAACGAAGTTGCAGTAAAAAACAAAAAATCCTCGAGAGAAACCATTTTAATGGAATTGGTGGGATTCTATGATGTTGAAATGAAATAATTCTTAAATTAAACGACATTTGCTTTACGTAAGAGCTATAAATATATATTCAAAAGAAAAATATTTTAAAAAAATGAAATGAAAAAGTCCGAAATTAAGATTTGTTTAAAAATAAAAAATATATATTTATATGACATATAAACAGCCATAAATTTAACTGGATTAAATTTAAACAATTCTATAAAAATTAACTAAAAACATCTTATTTTTTAATTTATACCTATTCTTTATCTAATTGAGTAATATCAAATTAATTTTAGACTTATTTAAAACTAAATGAAGAAAATATATTAATAATAAAAAATTTCATATATAAAATATATTTTTATTCCAATCCAATTAAGTAAGGAATGGAAACCTATTTTTGCAACGAGGAGAGTTTTAAGCAAGAATCCAAATAAATAATGGCAGATTTTCTAAAGAACAAAAATTAATTTTAAAAAGAAACGAACTAAGTATGGAAGTGATCAGAAGCCGAGCTACGACTATAAATAGGCAGACTTATTTTAATTGTGATGTTGCATGCTTGCTACCTTAAGCAAGCATTTTAAGCTGGTTGGAGCCTTCAGCAAGCTCTTTTAAATTAAATAATCAAATTGTGAAAAAAAGTTAAAAATATTTCGAAAAATTAGTTGAAAAAATTATTATAAGTCATTGAACAAAATAATTGGTGAAATGTGTTAAATAAAAATATTTGGTATAATTAATTTGAAAAAGGAATGACAATTTGGCGTTTCGATGGCCGCAAATGTCCGATTTTCCCTTGGGCCGCAAATGTCCGGCCGCAAATGTCCGAAAATGGCCCTTAAGAAACGGGCCGCAAATGTCCGGACCGCAAAAAGTCCGACCGCATTTGTCGGGCCGCAAATGTCCGATTTCCAGCAGGCCGCAAATGTCCGGACCGCAAATGTCCGGACCGCAAATGTCCTATAACCATTTCAAAATGAGTAATAAATTAAATTCATGGAGATCCTTGCAATCATAACTTAACTTTAAAAAAGATTTAGAATTTGACGTAATAAAATTAAGTTGGAATCGAGTGAGAAAATAAAACAAATAATTGATAATGATAAATTATGGAATGCAACGTGAAATTTCCATTAAAAAAGCAATGTGTAATTAACAATTTTGTTGCATAATAATTTTTATTATGATGTTTTTAGCAATAGAAAAGTAGTACTTTTTTAGAGACTTAAAAAGCCTCAAAATAAGGTTCATTTAATACGAGAAAATTATCAGAAATTCTAAACAAATAATAAAGAGAGCATTCTATCGAAGAATCAAAATATAGAACTCATAAAATAATATGAAAAAAAAACTGAGTGCTTTTTGAGGATGTATTTTCTCAAAGCAAATCACAAAATTAAATTTTTGAGTATAGCTAAAATTTTGAAAAATAAATCGAATATAAACAATTTTTACGGTTCAAAAAATAACCTAAATGCTTGATTATTAGCATTTATCATGGATAAAATGCCGTTGCTGATGACGCGAGTGAAAATAGTGACTTTCGAACTTTTTAATTTAGCGAAATCATAAAATAATAATAATAATAATCATTAATTTTATATGTATATTTAAAATAAATTTTAAACGATTAGAACACGGAGGAGCGAGATATTTATTTTTTTCTAAATAGATAAAATAATAATTTGTAAATAAATGAATCTATTGTAAAATTAAGAAAGCAAAACCTTTAACTAAATTTTATATTTGAAACAATGGTGACAATACGCGTAAGTATATTTCTTGGTTCCGTCGCGGACTAAAGAGTAAAGCAATCGAAAATTAGTTAATAATTAGATAAAAAAAAATAGGAGAATATTCACATAATAAAAATTTTTTTTCGATACAACCCAGGGAAACCTTAACCATATTTAGAAGAGATAAAATTAAGTTAAGACCTAAAATGGACACTCTTAGAATACGTCAAGATTAAAATGAAATAACAGTAATAATTTAACATACAAGTATTTTATATAAAGCTTTAAAAATTGAACACAACATTTAGAGGATTTCTGCAAATTTAAAATGACATATTACATGAAATGGAATTAAAAAAAGATAAAACTATAAATAAAATGCGTATCAAAACTAACTTCGGTTACATATTTTTCAAAAATAATATTAATAAAAAGTAATTAAATATCTTTTATGTAGTAAAATTAATGAATTTTCAAACAAAAAAAACTATTGTCATGTTCGACAGTCCTTTAAAGTTAAATATGAATTTCAAACAAAGAATTAAAACATAAAAGCATAAACATTGAATGAGTTTATTAAATTAAATTAAAAAAAAACCCTAATTAAAAACTTAAAGATTATTTTGTCTTAGCTTTACTCCAAAAAGCATACGTATTAAATGGCTCCACAATAATGGCGACAAATCACATTGCTGCGTGGATGAGTATATCTTGAAGAATGCAATTTACTTGCGACTTAAAAAATTGACAAATATAAACAAACAATGTATTTGCAATAATTTATTTATTTATTAAAACTTAACGATTAACGGATAAGCACCTTAGAATCAGTTCCGATCGCTGTTGTGCACCAAGACTGGCGCAAAACCCAAAAAAATGGATGGATTCCCTTGGCCGTCAAGTTTTTCCACATACTGTTGAATAAAACAATAAAATTAAAACAATACCATATCCAACTATAATAAAAAGCTATGAAAAATCACATAATATGCTGTGTTTTAAAATTCAGAACTAATAGCTTACTATAATAAATTCTATATTATTTAAATGTAAAAGTTAAAAAAATAAAACTATCATAAGAAAATTATTCCCAAAATTAATTAATTAAAAAGAGATCTAATTATGAATAAAAATAATTAAATTTTAAAAATATTTTAATAAATTTTATTTATTCATATTTTATTTCAAAAATACGCAAAGCAACTGGACGGATCTTGAATGCTAACTTAGCACACATGATTTTAAACAGGTATTAATATTTTTATTTTTTATTCCAAATTTAATTTTTTCTATTTAGCACCAAATTTAATTTGTAAGTTTTAGATTTATACATTTTTCATTATTAGCAAAAACACAGCTGGTTTTATGCTACCTTATATTTTATATAAATTTTCTTTAAGTAGCACCGCGTGATAAATCCAGTGTTTCAGGTTCATAATTTATTTTAAAATATAATATTAAGCTCTTTATTGCTTTAATTTATAAAATTACTTTTTGATCAGAAATTTTTGGTATATTAATTTATGGTCACCTTAATATCATAAAATTATATTTTGGAAAAATGAACTATTGTTCATTATCATTTAGTTATAAGTTTAATAATTTATCAATAAAGTAATAGAGATTTTTAAAAATTGTTATAAATAATTAAATAAAACTTCCCAGGATAAGCACAACTGTTTGTTTGCATTGAGAAGTCATTTCTCAAATTATTATATATTATTAATTTTTATTTTTTTGACGTAAAAATATTTTTTTTACTTGAACTTATTCAATTATCATTCCTTCATTCTTAATAATTACTTTAGTATTTCATTTTAATTCGTTAATATTTTACTATAATCTCCGCATGCATATTTTTTCATGTTTGTTAATAGTGGATTATTTTGTCACTCAAGATTTTTGTTTCATAGTAATTTTATTTTAAATTTGTTTGATTGTAATTTTAAGCTCCATTTGCATAATTCAACAAATAATTTATTTTAGTTCGTCCCTTTTTAAAAAATTGGCACTGAATTTTTTTTATTTTTTAAGTTATTTAAAGTAAAATAGTTGCTTTCTTTATGGACTTTTATTGGGTATCCGATTCAATAGATGGCTAGACATTCTTTCTTCGTTATTCTTCTGCAATTTTAATTATTTGAGTGTATTTGCTTTATCAGTTTTTATATTTTGTTAAATAAATTAATTCATCATACATAACATAGAAAATCCTAGCATTTTCACAAGGAGAATATAGTGTGATTCCATATATGAAGAGCGATTTAATGTTATTCATATTTTAATATATTGATCTTTAATTAAATAATATTTTATTGTCAATAAAAATATTATTTTAATATGTATCTTATTTTTTATTCATCAATTAAATATTACGTTATTTTTTGCAGCTTAATTTTATTATTTATATTTATTTAAATAACAAAAGTTAAGTGAGCAATGTTCGCAGCAGATTTGGCCAAGCAATAGCGCGAGCGGTTAGTGTACTTTGCTCATCAACATGTCCGGCAAAAATTTCCTTTTTTTTGTTACTGTAGAATTATTTTTGTGTACTGTATATGATTTACAAATTAATTTTCAAAATTTTCCGTATTACTTTTTTTAAATATAACATTTATCAATCTCATCTCTTTGTCTTCCCGAAGGAACTACTGTATTTTACTGTACATTTGTATTCCATCTTTTAACTTTAATTTCACTCATTTAGACTGCATATTTGAACTGACTGATTTCGATTTCGTTTTTCACTTTTACATTTTTTTATCTATTTTCTTCCCGAAATTAATTAAAATATTTTGATCTTTTTGTTTATTAAATTAAATTTTTGAAATTGCATTTCATTTAAATTACTAGAACGAAAATTGAGTTTTATTATAATTGAAACATTTTTATTTTTCTTGCATCAATACAAACTTTCAATTCTGAATAGGATTCTTTTGGAAACATTAAATATTTTTTACTTTTTACACAATAATTTTTCTTTTACTATTGCCAGCATTAATCCTTATTAACATTTGTTTAGATTACAAATAAAAGAATTTTTATTATTATTTCTTAATAAAGAGTTTTTAATATACTGATTGATTGTAATAATAATTATTTAATGATTCTTTTTAAATTATATGTTAGAATTTATAATGTGTGGAGTCAAAAATTTTTTACAAACGTTAATCACGCTCACAAATGACTGTTGTTGAAGTGGAGGCGGAAATGTTGAGGTCCTCGTCAGGTGCAAATTCTGCGGAATTATCACTACCATTTTATTAAAAACAAATTTTATTATAATTTAAATTTATATTATTTTTCATCTTAATGATGGGGGAAATGAAAATTTAATATAGACATAAATTTTTGGTTTTATTATTTTATCGTTGTAATAATCTAATAAATACACATTGCGCATACTGTAATATTGGGTACAAACTAGAGTTGAGCGGTACCGGTACCGGTACCAGTTTTTTCAAAAATCAAACCGGTACCGGTTTGTCATGTACCGGTAGCCGGTAAAAATTTGCACTGGTAAGAATGGGGGTGTGGACGAGAAAAGAATAGGAAAGTGGTGAAGAAGGAGAAATTTTTGAGAAAAAGTTAAATTTTATTTCATTTAGCATCCATGCATATGTGGTGTAATGGTTAAACCTTCTGCCTTTCATTATTTTTCGCTTGGGTTCAATTCCCCACTGGGATAGAATATTCTTCATATTTTTTTACCATTATTTTTACTGAAATTTAAATTTAAAAAAATATTCTATTCCAACTTTTTTTCTTTCATTTTAAGCATCCTAAAAACCCAAAAATTAATCAATTGGTTTTTTTTTACAAATTCTGTTAACAAATCGCATTAAAAAATAAAAAATTTTTCCCGGCGGCGCCTATCGGCATCGCCGGCCCACCTTGATAAGTTGGAATCTGTACTACTGTGGTATAATTGCTTTAAATTATAATAATTTTTTATTTGGTCTGTTTGTTATCTTTAAATTTAATATTGCATATCCTTGCATTTATTTGCATTGAATGTGCATCGTATATTTATTGAATTTGGTGAAATTTTGTTTAGCATAATTAAATTGTATTCACTTATATTTACAAATGTTTTAAATTCAATGCTTTTGATCTCTTTTAATTTATTATTCTTATAATTATATAGTTTAAAACCTTGTCGATTTCCATTAAAGGTTTTAATTTATTCTGTTTTATGTAATATGTAATAATTTCGGTTTTATAATAACATTTTTATTTTATAAGGCAATGTTAAATAATTAAAGCAAGTCGAATAATTAAATTGTTTTTTTAATGAGTTCTTTTGTTTTTATGGTTTTTTAGAGAAAATTTATATAACTCTTTTTCAATCGAAGTCAATTTATTATACCTTTTAGAAAACTTATTTTTATACTACTCCGGATTTCTCGTTCATAAGACCTGCTATGGCTTAATATTTTGCCAATAAATTTCATTAATCCGACAAATTGTATGATAATAATATAACTTATTATTTTAAATTTATTTTCTTGCTGGTTCATTCTCCCCCGCGTTATTCAATTTCGCATTCTCCAATAACTGCTGATAATTGTCAAGAATAACAAAATTATTAATATAAAAAATAACAAGTTATTTTATCTATAATCTTATGTTAATTGTGTTTTATTTTTGATCATTTCTTATTTCCTATTATTCATAGAAAATTTTGTTTTTGATTTGTTAATTTTTTTAATTATTTTGACAATTATAGTTTTATATTAAGCTTATTTTTTAATTTGGAAAAATAAAAATTTATATTCCTGCTAATACTATTAATTTCAAATTGATTCTTTTCAAAAACAATTTTATCACGCATCTTTCATCAAATTCATGACCTTTCAAATTTACTATGCAGCATTAATTTATAAATAAATTTAAATTTAATACTTCATTCCTATTACAAAAAAGAACAAGTTCTATTCAACGCATGAAAATACTATTAGATAATTTTTCATTCAATTAATTGTTTAATATTCGTTTAATTGTCTCTTTATATGTTCTTGCTATATCCATAAAATTTTTATTCGATTTTGTTAGTGTTAACTTGCTACATAATTATTTTTCAAGCATTTTTCTTTTTTATTAATTTGCAGCATCAGTAGTCATTATAAATTATTTGGTTTTCTTCATGTAGTGTTTAATCTTTATTTTTTCTTGTTTAAATTATATTTATTTTAACTCGTTTTTGTATTTAATTTGTCTGTTTATATTTTTTAGTTTGATCTGCGATAAAGACTTTTTGTTTAAGTTTTGAATAATGGTGAATTTAATTATTTTGGTTTCATATAAATGTATAACTTAAGAAATAATGTTTAAATTAATATTTGTATTTATTTGCTAAATAAAAATCTAAATTTTTGAGATTAAATTATTAGAATAGATTTACTCGCGCTTTAGCTCAGAGGCAAGATCTGAAAAGACAATTGCGCGTTAATCAAATTGATCATTTAATTTATCATGAATTTTTATAATAATTTTTTTCATTTATTTAATTTTGAGTCATTTTTTAAATTTATTGTAAAGGCATTATAGTATTTAATTGGTTATTTTTATTCCATGACATTCTAAATTCTGGGTTCTTATGATGTAATTAGATTTTATATAACATAAATTATTTAAATATGCTTTATAAAGATTGTTATTTAATTATTATAATTTGATTTATTAATATTTCTGATTAAAGTCTAAAATATTAATATTATTTTTCTTTTTATTACCATTCATAGTTATTAGTATTTTATTTGGTTATTTACGAATAATGTTGTTTCATTGATAATTTATATATTATAGTTAGTTCCCTCCAAATATATAAATCTGAACATGTTATTTTTTAAATATATTAGGATTTTTATTTTAATTGACATAATGAATTTCTTTTTGTGTTTTCATATGAAATATTATTCATCATGAGAATTATTTATTTTATTAGGCTTATTATTTCATGTTGTCTATAAATTCCTTTTTTATTTTTATTTTAATAGTGTTATTTAAGGATTTCATAAAATGTTTTGAGTTTTTATTATAAAATGTTAATTTATGTTTTTAGCATCACAATAAATACTTTCAATAGTTTCACAAGTAAATTGGTATGCTAGCCGACCTTTCAGTTATCAAAATAATATAAATTATTTTTATTTTATTTTTCTTCATCGAGAAAGCGAGAGAAAATTTTTGATTGACCCTTGATCACCTGACTTGGCTCTCAATCCTTGTATTCTTTTTTCCTCCCCGGCGATTGCCTTTTTTCAGCCAATAGTTTTCGCTTATTTAAAAAAGAAATTAAAAATTTTCAAAATTTTTATTCATCTCCCTTTTTGATAGTAAATAGAGAGAGAGCCTTTTTAACTTGTAAATAAAATTTGGTGCGTTTCAGAGCAGTCTCTGAAAAAATATTTATGCATTAATTTTGCAAAAATTGGAAAAGTGGAGCATGTTATAACTTCTAACTTTTACTAGGTTATTAGTTTTAAATTAGGAATAGTTTTGGCAGGCATGTTGAGTTTCATTTATTCAACTTAATTAAATATTTTTTTATTGTTTTCAACAAAAATTTTTAGCTTGCAAGATAAATAAAGAATTTTAGAATATAAAAAGATTGAATTTCATCTTTTTGGTTGATGCTTAAGATATATTTGTTTTTATAAACACTGAGAAATTTTTAAATCGGGATCAAGTTTAATAATGTCCAAATACCTTAATATATAGTACACATTTTTCTATACGTGGTAATCCGATAATTATAAGTTTCATTTATTTAGAAATGAGTATCATTATTATTTTAAAGTTAAATTTTTCTTCCTATGTTTTAAATCACACATGCTTCATTTATTTATTTATTTATTTATCGAGCAAACCAACGGCACATTAGTGCTCTTACATGGTGCAAAAATGAAAACAAACAAATAAATTTGATCAAATAAAAAAATACAAAATGAATACCGTCATAAAAATGAATAAAAATAAATCAAAGGTTAAAAATTCACAGCGATTAAAATATAGTGTAAATGTGGCACAGAAAATTTCCTACTCAGAACTCATTGCTTTTAGTAAACCCCTGAATTCCTTTGCCTTATTAATTTGTACCGCTACCACTGGAAGATTATTCCAGTTTTTTACTATTCTATTGAAAAAATTATTTTGAGTTTTGGCCGTGTGGCGCTTTACTCGTAAAAGTAACGGCCTCCTGCGCCTTTCCGAGAAAAAGAAACTTTTCCCAGCATCGAGGCTGGTGAACCCTTTAATTATTTTAAAAGCTGTTGTTAAATCATTGATTTTTCTTCTTTCTTCTAATTTGTGTAAATCAGTGATTTTTAGTCTTTCCCCATTCCAGTTGAAATTTCTAACCCATTTATTTTTGACCATTTTTCCAAAGCCTCAATTGCTTTATCTAAATGATTTGTTTTATCATCATTTTCATGGGCATAATATAATTTAACATCATCGGCATACATTTTTATGCCAACTGATGATGCTTCATTTGCAATAAAGGACGGCAGATCATTTAAAAAAATTAAAAAGAGTAATGGCCCTAAGACATTTCCCTGGGGCACTCCCGAAAATATGCTGAAACTTTCTGACAATACTTCGCCGATTTTAACCTTAAAACTCCGATTTTTTAAAAAGTCAGTTAAAAATTTATAAATTTTTCCTTCAATTCCAATCTTTTTGATTTTTTGAAGTAATAAATCAATTGGAACTGAATCAAACGCCTTGACAAAATCAATATAGATAATGTCAATTTGTTGATCCTTTTGTAGAGAATTATATATATCGTCCATTGTTTTTAATATTTGGGTTGTAGTCGACCTATTTTTTAAAAACCCAAATTGTTCTTTATCAAAAAATCTTATACCGTTCAGAAATTCTAAAATTTTGCTACTTAAAATTCGTTCAAAAACTCAACAGACAGTGCTGGTTAATGAAACCGGCCTATAATTTAATGGATCAGTTTTTTCGCCTTTTTTGAAAATTGGTACCTCTAATGATGTTCGCCATATTTCCGGAATTTGACCGGAATCCAAAGCAAGTCGAAATATGTCAGCTAATATTTTTGTAATTGGCTCAGCACAATTTTTTAATAAAATGTAAGGAATGTTATCCGGTGAAGTGGAATTTCGCCTGAGAAGCTTTCTTAATATATTCCAAATTATGCCAGCATTTAATTCAATATCCGAAAGTTTAGTCTTATTCTGTGCTGATTGAGTCAGAGTGAACCATTGACAATTGAATTTTCTAAAAAAGATTTTTGAAATATTTCTGCTAATATCTTACATTTTTGAACATTGCTGGAAAACATATTTCCAGCATTATCAATTAACGTAGGAATTTCATTAACTTTTGATAATTTATTTCTAATAAATTTGTTAACTGAATTTTGCCCCTGGGAAATAATTTTTGACTCTTGTTCATTTCTTAATTTGTGCAATTGTTTTTTCATTTCCCTAGAAATAATTTTGTAATTTAAAATGATTTCACTTTTTTCAGGAAATTTTCTTACAAGCTTATGTAACCGTAATTTCTCTGAAAATAAATCTTTTATTTTTTGAGGATACGATTGTTTTATTATCGATTTTAGAGGTCTATTTGGTATAAAAGTATCATATAACTTCAGTACTTTATTTAAGAATTCTTTATATTTTTGATCAACGGTGTACACTGAGTTTATTGATAAATCAATTCGATTTTCAAGTATCGCCTGACTTAATTTCGAAAAATTAATATTTTTAAAATCTCTTCTATAAACACTGGGATTATTACGCCGGAATTTTTCTTTTATTTTAAATCGGACCATTTTATGATCGGAAGTTGAAAAATGTACCAATACAATTAATTCATTAATTAATTCTGATTCACTAGTCATTACTAAGTCTAAAATCGTATTTTCTCTGGTCGGTTCTTTAACATGCTGTTTCAATTGTTTTTGGTTCATAAACTCAATCAGCATATTTTATTGTACATAGGATCATTTATATGTTTTACCTTATTTTCATCCCATAAAATGTTTGGGATGTTAAAATCCCCACAGTATATGATATTTTCGGAATCGCTTTGATCCGAAATATTCCGCTTCTACCGTATTTCTGGAGTTTAACCAGGTCTCACTGATTAGGATTATAGACGGATTGTATTTTTGAGCTAAATGTTCTAAATCAGCAATTTTATTTGATATTGATCGGGCATTTATTAAAAGGCAAGAAATCCAGGGATTGACCGTTTTTCTATTTTTTCGGTTGGTTTGCTCGCGTGTCCCTAGCGAGTTCTGAGCGGGTGGGGGTTTTTCAGAGACCTGATTTCCAAATCAACCATAAAATATTTATGTTCACCAGCAGCAATATTGGCTTGATAGGCTTGTTGCCGAAGGAAATATAAAATTTTGAGTTCGTTTTGGGTCATGTCTGCATTTTTCGAGACACATGGCATCTTGAGGATCATTGAATATTTAGCTGTTCTTAAATTAGATCATTGGAGCATTGGAATTACTGTCTTTTTGTTGTTCTAAATATAATTAAAAAATTTTGAATTTTCTCAATTTTCAGCCATTTCCTGCGCTATTTCTCATGTTCTGGACACTCAACCTTTCCATGGGATTAAATTATATTATTGGTTCATTTCATTTTTTTTTAATAGTTCATATATTTAATTTATAATATATTTGCTTTTATAATATTGAAATAAGCAATTGATTATTTTTTATTTTATTTTTAAATTTTCATAAGAATATATATGAAATGAAAATTGTTTTATCATATTAATTATATAATATCTCATGAGCTATATTGCACTTACGGAGCAAAAAAGTTGATGATTATTTTTGTATAAATATTATGAAAATCTATATGTATAAGTTTCTTAGTTAAAGATATAAGTTTCATTTTTCTGCATCTCAAGTTTTCACTAGCAATAAAGATTTTCTCTTAACATCTTATCGTCTACATTCATTTATTTCACATCCTCAGGGTTTTTTAAGCACCTGTTGTCATACAGTGATTTATTTATTATATAAATGTGACTATTTTATCGTGATATTCTTCAATGAAATTTTAAATGAATGTGAAAGGTAATTCATATGTTTTTCAAATAAATTTTTAGTCGCACTTTTCTTAATAACCTTCACTTTTTTTAACAAAAACGTTCTCTTTTCATGATTTTTAAATTTGGAAATTATAATATCATATTATTTTTGATATACTTCAAAGAAAACAGAATATTTTTTAGTTTTTATCTGCTGATCACTTTATTTTTCAAATTTATATTGAAAAAATATGTAGTTGACCACTTTTTTTCATTTCGCTGAAATGGAGGTCAATATATTTTAATTGTATATGCAAAAAATTATTATAATAAAAATTAAAATTCATCCATGATTCAAAAACATTGAAAAAACGAATTTTAAAACCTTTAGTTAAGCTTTTTGAAATTTTATAGGCTAATATAAAAATATAATTATTCCATGATAAAAAGATGATTATTTTTTAATGATTTCATATGATTTCTTACATTATACAATTTTAGCATTTCGCTAATTATTTGCACTTTTTTGTAGTTTAATATAATATAAAATTATTCTCTTTTGTTAATTAATAATAAAAATGATTGTTTTTGGAAATTTCGATCGCAGGTCTTCTTGAATGCCTCATGCTTATCGCAGTTGTTCTTAAAATTTTACAAATCTTTTTCATAAGCTTTTCTAAGTAGTTTATTTTCGGTTTAACAATAGATATTGTTTAAATTACATATATTTTTAATATTACAAATTTATAATCATTTCGGTTATAATTTGCAAATTTTCTTTTGTCAATTTATGTGTTATTTTCTAATTCATTTAATTTTGTGTTTTCTTGCCATTTTGTTTTTACAATAGAAAGTTTTCCAATTGCCTTAATTTATTTACACTTTTTCAAATTTGTAAAATAGACATCTTTTATGTATTGGTATTCTTTTTTTTATAATTTTTCATTGCATGCATCCGGATGATGCTTTCTTACAGGTTCAGCAGCCGTTCCTTAATTGTTAATTATTTGCCTTTTTATTTAATTAATAATTTTAATTTATTTTCGTTTGAATTATTTTAATAGTACTCATTACAAATGTAATGTGCATCCTTTTCTATTTTCATTTAAATATATTTTTAATTTCCATCTGCCAACGTCAAGTCTGCATGTACTTTTTGATGAATGGTATTATAGACAAATGTTATAGTTTAATTTGTTTAGTTAATGAATGTATAAAAGGATATTTTATATTAAAATGCTGTTTGTATTTTACTTACTGTGAAGACGAATCCATTCATGACTAAATAAAAAAATTAAAAATTATATTTACTTTCTATTTTTTCATTTTTTCCTAATTAAATTATTTTGTCCTCCTTGCATAAATTTTGGGCTTAAGTAAATTAATGTTTTTCATTTTTTTAATTTAAATATTTGTTAGAATGTATTAAAATTTAATGATAAATTCCTTTTGATCAATTGCATTTAAATTGAAGATTATTCTCATTCATTTTTGAAAATAAAAATATTCTTGATCGACTTTTCCAATTATGTATAACAACAAATTTATCAATTATTTTTTCTCCTCAGAACACTTCAATTTTCTTTGTTCTCTTCCTCATCTTGTTCTAGTCCCGGCGGACAGTCAGGTCGTTATTTGACTAAAAAAGAATTAAATATAATAAATTTCCATTTTTTTCTATTTATCGATATTATAATGAGATTATCAAAAATAAAACTAAATTAGTTATTTTTTCAATTCAGACAAAAAATTACCGTATTGGCGACACGTACGGAGATATGGGACAGTTTGGTGAAATCGGGCTGCCAGCATCTTAATTTAACTTACTGTTGAGAAAATTTTCCTAAATTTAATTCATTTTATTTTTAATTTACAAAGATCAGTTATTTTTCATTTAATTTGCATTTATCTACCCCCCCTCCTTTTTTCCCTACCGGAAATCGTTTCCAAATTTCACCAGTAAATAGTGAAAATGGGTATGGTGTAGGACATCTCTTCTTACAACTACGTAAGGTGCACAATGATCTGAAATTTACAGATGAATATAAATTAATATTAATCTTTTTTAAATATATTTTTTCGAACCCTTCATTTTTATCATATAACCGTAAAAACATTGAAAAAACAGTATTAATGAAAACATGAAAATTACCAGCGACAATTTTTGATCGGATCGGCGAGATAGTACGCAGATGACGATTCGAGAGTGATCTAGAAATTTAAGATCATTTTGTTAAAAACATTGACAAAACAGTATTAATGAAAACATGAAAATCACCAGCGACAATTTTTGATCGGATCGGTGAGATAGACGCTGACGATTCGATGCCGAGTGATCTAGAAATTTAAGACCATTTTGTTAAAAACATTGACAAAACAGTATTAATGAAAACATGAAAATTACCAGCGACAATTTTTGATCGGATCGGTGAGATAGCACGCTGACGATTCGGTGCCGACTGATCTAGAAAATTTATAATTAACAATAAACTCAAATATGAATAAAGTACAATCGAATATACCATTCAATTTCATACCGTAGTATGATTTAAAAATTTTCATTTATTTTTTCTGAAGTTGCATTTTTATGAAATGCAAAATTTCGTCAAAAAATGGGGGTTTGGTCTTTTAATTATTGGCTAATAATTACCCAAAATTTGATTTGAAATCCAAAAGTGGTAACTTTTCATATGAAATTTATTTTTTAGTTTTAAATTTACCTACCAGAAAATTTTCGGTCTTTGTCCGACCGCTCATCTTTCGAGTTGTCGGTTCTGCGTTTGCTTTTGACATCCTCGTGCCGAAAAGAGCGCCTATCACGATTATTGTTGTTTCGGAAACTGTTGTCATGGACAATCGGGCGTTGGTGGCGGTAGATAGTTTGTTTGTCGTTTTTGCGCTCACTGTCAATTCGGTCTTGGTCATCGCGCAACGTTGAACGTTGGTTACGGTAGGTAGTACGCTTGTCACTTCGCTGGTCCGTGTCTTTTTTACCATCGTCGTTTGACATATCAGATCGTCGACGTGAGTGATCAGGTCGTTGGCCGTTGTTTAGTTCTCCTGAAAACCAATTAATTTTTATGAGTTTATTTTATTATTTGCTATCATTATGACTTTTTTTGGTCGCGCTGGTACATGCGATCAGATGTCCACTGGGATGCTGATCTGAAAAAATGTGAAAATTTGCGTAAAATAATTTGAAAAATCAAATATCTTTCCTGGAGGATGAATGTCCGCTTTGGAATAGAGCATTTTGGTATGGGCGATCAGTTGGAGGATGACCAAAAAGAAGAGGTATGGGATGACGAGTGAATTTGGGTTGAATTAGGAAATATTGGTAGAAATGGTGGCGGACGAGAATAAAGAGGAGGCATTTGGTGAAACGCTTGAGGGTTGAAGGGACGGAATTGAATTGTTTGGTGTGGTTGAAGCAGTGCTTGATGCGGAATTTGGGTCATTTGGAGTTGTTGTTGAATGGAAAACGGGATAAAAGAAGGGATTCCGACGAGAGGCGGATCAATTCCTATTAGTGGAGGGGTTACTATACACTTTTTGGGTGAAAACATCTCAAATTAAAATATGAATTAAATAACATAAATAAGTAAGGAAAAATGATCTGTAATGACTTTTCTTTCGGCTTAAATAGCCGATTCCTCCGCCCACTGATGCGCATTTGGTCGCGAGTGAATGACAGAAATGACTGTGAAAAGTGACAGTTTCTATGTATAAAAAATTGGCCTTGGCAGAATAAGTGCCGCTTCTATTCCGCTGCGCAGTGATGATTTTAAATTTGCGAGTGATTGACTGAAGAATGGTGGCGATGAGTGACAGTTGCTATCTGAAAAAAGTGTCCTCGACTCTCGGCTCATCTCACTGCCGTGTTGGATTTTTGAAGTTGCAAAATATTTCCGTCCAAACTCAAGCAAAATAAGAAAATTTTTATGGCGTGAAAAAAATATCGCGAGCCAAAAATGAAATTCTTGACCTCCAAATAATTCAACCATTTAATGATTAATTACTTTTTGATGTTGTCACCTTCCCTCACCATGAAAAAAGTGTGATTATAATTGTTAACAATGATGTTAAGAATATTGTCAGTACACTACTTGAATGTTCTAATTGAGGAAAATTTTAAAAAAATAATAATTCAATATTGAATTTTTTCAGTGTTGCCATAAACATAACGACCAAACGCACGAAAACAAGTTGAAAGAATACTCTAATTGAAACAAGGATACCAAAATTAACATTTTACAATAAAAAATAAAAAATTTATAAATCTTAAATAAAATAAAGCTGTAATAAATGTATGAAAAATGAAAAACTAAAAAAAATCATTTTAAAATTAATTATAACAGCTCTAATAAAATTAGCAATACAAAAAAGAAAATACAATAAACTTGAAAAATAAAATGACATGAAAATTACTGTGGTCCAAATTGTGCAGGAGCACAAGATAAATTTTCAAGAGAATCTACAACATAAAACCGAAAAAACAATATTGTTCATAGAGAGCATAGAGAGTCCATGGATAAGAAGAAAAACCACTGCTGTTATATTTGTAATAAAAATAAAATTAAAAATATTGTGAATAAAAGTAAAAACTCTGAGTTTTAGAAGAAGAACAACGTTGTTGTCCTCTGAAATAATACAAAAGTAATCTAAAAATCATGATTTTAAATTCATATCACATAAATGAGATAGAAAGATTTGAATAAATATTCTAATATTCTAATTAAAATAATAATTAGATCAAATTTATAAAAAAGTAAAATAATTTTTAATCAAAAATAAAGAATTTAATTTGTCATTAAACCAAACAATTCCATTTTAATACTAAAGGTTTTTTGTTTTAATTTGAATTGATATAAAAGTTGTTTATTTTAATTTGAATTGATATAAAAAATAACAAAAATGAATAAATTTAAATAAACAAAATTTCATTCATTTACTTACTCAATTTAGTAACTTTTAAACAGGACCAGGCAACGGGGAAAATATTCAATGCCGGAAAAAGGAACGATGTCTGAAATTATTTACATGTAAAAATATTTTTATTGAATTAATAAAATAAAAATTAAAAAGGATGCTATTCGAGATTTACTTTGTCTAAAAAATAAATTTCATGTCTAAAGGGAAAGTAAAAGAAAAGAATAATTAAATAACCAAAATAAAGTAAATTTTATAAATTTTTAATTGGTATTAATATGACTTAATTATATTTTTATTTACTAAAAATGAATTAACGTTCTAAATTTTAAGGAAATCCTTTTAACCTTATCTCTGCTAGAATAAATCGCAAGTTTTTATTTATTTTGTGATTATACCTATTATTTATATATATTTCATAGATAATTTTACTAAGAAAAATAAAGGAAAAAAATTGAATCTTTCAGTTATCCACAAAAGAATGAAAAAACAAAATTATTCATAATTTATAATAAAAATGAAAATTTAAATAATATTAACAAATTTCTTACTAAGCTCCAGTAAAAAGTAATAAAATGCATAAAGGAATAAAAAGTTTTGAAAAGTGACCTTGAAAATTGTAACCTTGACGATTCCGCTATAACTTAAATTAATTTTAAATAATAAAAATCAATAAATGTGAAATAGTAAGCTTAAAAAAATATTAATTGTATTTTCTCGTTAAAAATGAAAAAAAAGAAAGCCTTAATCTAATACTAATTTGGTGCTAGAGAAAACAAAATCAAACCAATGGTTAGCCGACTTTTGCGCCGCGGACATTTGCGCCGTGCCATTTGCGCAGCGACACTTGCGCCGCTTAATAAAAACGACATTTGCGCCGCAAAAGCGAAAAATGTAAATTACGCCGCTTATTTAAAAAATTTATGTGATTGATCCATCAATTTCTAATTTAACATATTTTGACAAGCATTACTAATTCCATTCTTCGAAGCCTTTCATGCCAAGACGGTACTGGAGTGCATGACTTATCAAATCTTCGTCATTTTTGTTTTCTTTGGCATCATATGCGACAACAAGTCTCCTTATTGCCTGATCGTTTTCCAGGTATTTTTTGAGCCGTGGACGGTCAGAAAATCCGCGAGTGTGATCAATTTCATACGGTCTCAGTCTGTTGACTTGGTATTCTTCTTCATTTTTCATCTCTTTGATGAACCTATTTATGTCAAAATTTTTAATAAATTGAGCCCCAACTAGGCGTGTGCGAAAACCAAAAAATAATAATTTTCGAAAATGAAACGAAAATTAAAATTTTAAAACTCGAAAATGAAAACGAAGCGAAAATTTTTTGACAGACGAAAACGAAACTCATAAAGTGACGAAGAAAGGGGACGACACGAAAATGACATGAAATTTCGCACACCCCTGACAATAGAATTTTTTAAGAATGGAAACTTTTTCGAAAATGTCGATTACTTTGAAAAAGCTGGGTGAGGGGCGGTAAATCTTTTTCGGAAACTGCTGTGCCACCTGAGATTTTTTACATTAAATCATTAAATTTATTTTAAATTAATATTTTTATTTGCCACTCGATGCCATTATTTGTGCGTTGTTCTTCAAGCAACACAGAATTATGTTGGTTCCACCGATCTGGACGAAACAATGGGAATCGCTGTTCACCATTCACGATCCGAAATAAATAAGTGCTTAAAATTATTGATTTTAAAATTAATATTAATTAATATACTTTTTAAAATAATTGTAAATCGGTTCCGCTTCCGGTGGGGCAATCTCATTAAAAACATTAAAAGCCGGTATCATTCTTCTTCGAGTAAAAAAATAAGACTCGGTAAAGCTCGGATTGCTTTTCTAAAGACTTCATTTTGTCCGTAAATGTTTGCCAAGCCATCTTTTTGAATTTTACGGTGCACCGCTTGACAAAGATGGAATAAGCAATGTTTTATAGGCATTTCTTGACCAAATGCTGTTTGGAACCCATTTTTTGCACCTTTCATAAAAAATTATTTTAAATTTACTAAATTATTTTTATAACTTGTTTCAAAATCCATTAAAAAGGATAACGGTATTGAATTGTCCAAATGGTTGCGTAAAACAGTGAAAGCCCGTCCATACGTGTTGGAATTACAATTTTCCATTAAAATATATGCTGACGGTACAGAAACATGCCCAATCAGCACATTTACAGTATACAACTGTAAGAAATTAGCCGGACAAACTTAAATATTTTAATAGATAAAAATTTAAGATCATTTAAACCTTTAAATGTCCCATCACCAGACCAATTTTTGTATTTTTTCAACCTTGATAATCCATTGTCTGTAGAAAAAATAAAAAATTTAGCTAATTCCGGTTCAGTAATGCGCGAATCAAATAGTAAAAATCTGTTGCCATTTTTGTCCAACGTAAATTCCCCCTTTAAAAAAATTAATTTTAAATCTTAATGAATACTCAGAGGGCTGGCAGTTTCGGCAAAAAATTTTCGAAAATAGGCTACTAAAAGGCTAAAAATTCCATAAAAATACAAGAAAAATGAACCAGAATGGCAATAACTAAAAAACGGAACGGAAAGGCAGCAAATTTCCTGTCGCTCTAAAATGTCAGCAACCCCTACTCTCGAATGTACTTCAAGGATTATATTTTCTATTCCACTTCGATCAACCCCTGCAGCGCCCGGGATTAATCTTTGGCGCTGAATTGTTTTTTGAATCGAACTGTACGTCGGCATCCTTAAAAGAGCTGAATCGTCTAAATTTTCTCGCGTTTCTCCGATTATTTCGCGAGGAGCAAAATTTGTGTTTTTGGCAGTCTCCTTTGCCTGCTCAATTCGCTGTCGAACCTTTTTTTAATTTCTATTACTTTTTTTTATAACTTTTTATACAATTGCCGAATCCGCATTTGGAAGATGATTGTGTTGGGTCTTCTCAACAAGCTAAGTGGATCCCAAAGCAGAATGTGCGCGACCAGGACAACTTTTTTTATCACAGCCCCATACCTTTTAATTAGCAAAAAATGCAAAATTACAGTATATAATAACATTAAAAAAATATTTTTTTACTTGTATTAAACCATTTGCGATTAGCTCCTTTTTCCTCATCTCAAATCCATTAAAAACAATTAAATCTCGGCCCTTGGTTGTCCGTTCATTCGGAGCAGGCGAATGAGCAAAGGCAAACAATGAAATTAGGAGCAACAAACGGTTCATGTTTGAAGAATCAAAATGAATGCATTTCTCCATAATTTGTTATCTATTTGAAAGAGCACCTCATTCCTTAGAATTTAATTTGTGGGGCCATTTTTTTGCAGGATTTGTGCAAATCGACAATTAAATAAAAATTAACGGGAATTTTGATAAAATAAATATTAACGAGAATTTTTGATCAGACCATAAAATTCTTTGATAATTCTTTATTTTTCCATGTATAAAAGATGCAGAACATTGAAGTCGAGATCACAACAAAAAAAAATCAAAAATGAAAATTTATCTGTTTTATTTCCTGCTACTCTCTACGGTGAACGCCGGACCCGTAGCAATTCTCGGGGGAACTGCGCGACTAATAAATTCGCTAAAAAGTTTAAAAACATCACAAGCAGTTGTGTCGGGGGCGATCGGAACAGCAGGCGGCGCTTCAATGGCTGTGATTATCGACCAGATAATTGACAGTCTTACAAATAAAGGTTCCGTAAAATGGAATAAATTATTTTAATAAACTATTATAATATTTTGAATTAATTAAGGCGAATTTATCAATCAATCAGTTAAATTAAATAAATTAAAGTAACAATAAAATCATTTTTAGTGAAATAATTAAATTAATTAAATCTAAATGAATTGAAATGAATCCGATAAGGTTGATTTGTTGGCTCCATTTTTTCCAATCAATTTCGTCGTCGCAGGCGGCGAAATCTTGGTCGAAAGAGAAAATTTTTCTCTCGAGTATATCTTCGATTTGTTCGAACGTCTAACTGATCGACGATCATTGAACGAAATCTGTTTCTACAACAATGACGGAGAGATGATAACCGTGCACAAAGAAGAAAAGAATCTTTCTTTGTTGTTGATGTACGCATTGACAAAAAACAAAAAATTAGAAGTCTATCTTTGTGATTAGTAATTTTTCATATTTTCTACTTAGTTATTTTTTTATCGTTGACTCATAATTTTAATAAAATATGTTGATAATATTGAGTAATTTTGACTGCGCGGCGCAAATGTCCATTTTTGCTGTGCGGCGCAAATGTCGCGGCGCAAATGGCGCGGCGCAAATATCTGCGGCGCAAGTGTCTGCGGCGCAAATGGCACGGCGCAAATGTCGATTCTGCTGAGCGGCGCAAATGTCCATTTTTGCTGTGCGGCGCAAATGGCGCGGCGCAAATGTCGCATCACCCAAACCAATTAGAAAAAAACGAAATAATAAATTGCAAAAAAATATATTAAAAATGCTACATCGCAAGAAAATAAAACAAATTGAAAATTAAAATTTCTAAATTACTCCTAAATGAGCCCGAAATTGAGTGTATGTAAAGCCTACATAGACTGGAAGAATAACTATAATATCAATTTTTAATTGAGTAAATTTATAGTTATAAACTCTCGAGTTGCGACCAATGAATGGTTAAAATTTAGCATGAAGGTTATTGAACATTGATGACAATAAACATTTTTAGGGTATTTATTATGCTTTATGGTGGCACTATGGGAGTACCATAAATAATTATAATTAAGTTATCGTGTACAATAAAAAATATTCTGCTTTTGGACCAATTGCGAGTGTTTTCTTTATATAGTTATAAAATATTAAAAATTGTTAATTTTTTATGCTTAAATTTCCATAGTTAACAAAATTTGGGAATATATTT
>CP049708.1:15269837-15294833 GCA_004148225.2 Heterodera glycines | reverse complement strand
TAAAAGGTAAAATAATTTATGAACATTACTTTATTAAAATGTAAAATAAAATATAATAGAAAATACAAATAAAAATAAAAGTTTGATCATTTTCAGTCGGAAAATGAAATAAATAGAACGCATATAAAAATAGAAAAAAAAGCTTATAGTAATAAAAAATATGATTAAGAGATATTTGCTGTTTGGAATTTTATAAAACAATGAGCTCCAAGCAAGGGGTATTCAATAAACAGACAACAAATAAACCAAATAATAAAATAAAAAATAATTTAAAAGCTTAATAAATAATTTACATTTACCATAAAGATGCCATTATGTTGCATAAATACTACAAAATAAAAAATATATATAAATAAAAAGGAGTGATTTAAAAGAGAGCAAAATTAAATTAAAATACAAAAAGATATTCAAATGTATTATAAATATTATTATAAAGTTCATACGAAACCACATACCCATCAGAATTAAAAATAAAATGGGCCATAAATGGGTTTTATGTTTTTTTATTATAATATATGATAAACTAAATAGGAGATACAAATAGAAGGATAATGCTACTAGAATAATTGACATAATATAAAAAATATTAATAAATGGTATTAAAAATGAATGAAATTTAAAAATAATTGTGTTGAAAAGATTAACCCTAATATCAAACGAATAGGATATAGAGAGCGATCATTAAATTAATTAATAATTAAATAAAAAATAGCAGAACATTACGCTATATTATTGAGACTTTGGTTTGAAATAATAATATGTCCAAGAATACACCCCCCCCCTAATAAACTATCTGTCAAATTTTCAAAAGACACGCGAAAAATTAAGCAAAATATGAATTTAAAATTTGAATTGAGCATACTATTTCTTCTTAGAGTAACACACTTAATGAATGATCACATAAAAGAAATTTTACTGATCAAAAAATGAAAATACTAGCAGAATAAAAGAAAACTGGAGGGAGGTTTTTTGGCAAGATAAAACCAGATGTAAAACAAAATTCTAAAGTTTAAATTATAATAATTAACCCATGATGAGTTCGAAACAGAATGTTTGTAATTAGAATGATCTATATTTGAATATTCTAAAAGATAAAAAAATACAAACGAAAAGGTTGCTGAAACTGAAACTCCGAAGGGTATGCAAAGTGTATTGGATAGCGACATTACGCAAATCACCAAGATGCTCAGTTTTGACAAGATGAATATTTAGCTTAAATTTGAAATAGCATTTAAATAATGTAAATTACATAATTAATAAATTTTAAATAAAACATCTAAACATATTTAAGTGTGATTATATATAAAAAGGCAATATTACTTACCATAATAAATTTAGATAAATAATAAAATAAAAAATCGTAAACTAGCATTATATAATTTTTTGATGGAATATCTAAGATAAAATATTTGCAAACTTTTCATTTAAATTATTCATTAAAACATTAGTAAGAATATTTACAATTTGAATCAAAAAACAAATTAATAAATATTTCCAATTTCAATATTATAAATGCTTCTATAATATATTGAGATATTAAAGAAATCGACTTAAAAAAATAATTAAACCGCAAATAAGGCGATTATAAAAGAGTTCGAAATCTCGTAGAATACCAAGATTTAAAAGGAAAAAGAGAAAATATTTAATAAAAGGTATTGAGGAAAATTTAATATTAAAAGAATTATATATTTTAAAACAAAAAAAAAAGTTTAAATAAAAAATAATTAATATGAGAAGTAGGGATGCTAATTTTATGTAAATACATATTTTTTCCTAGATTATCCATAGCCTAATTAGTAGGAAAAACACTTTCTTTTTTGTGTTTGCGAACAAAAGTTGGGACTTTTATTTACATATTTTTACATATTTTCGGATTTTTCTACATATTACATATGTACATATTTTTATACATATTTTGGACTTTTTCGTACATATTTCGCAATTTTTCGTACATATTTTTCATTTTTTTTACATATTTTGAGGATTTTTGAGAATTTATAGAAATTTTTTGTAAAAAATTAAAAATTTTTTTTTTGAAAATGTATCCCTAAAAAATCGATTTTTTTCAAAAAATGATATATCAAAAATTAATTTGTAAAATATTCAAATGTGATTCTAAGCCTATTTTGGTCATTTTTATGGCATTTTGTGCCTATTTCACTTTTACGAAGAATTTTTTTCCAAAAAATAACCATTAAAAAATTTTTATTACATATTTTAGTACATATTTGGGGGTTTTTGTACATATTTCATACATATTAAAATATCACAAAAAAATTGTATAAAAAAACTATTACAAAAGCAGGACATGCTGAAAATTTTGCAAATTGGCGAGATATTGATACATTCACGCTAATGTGATAGTTTATATTATCACAAAGAATTTCATCACAACTTCAATACTAGGGATGCCATTTTATGAATTAAAATACTTAAAAAAATTGATTTAAGACAAAAAACTCAAAATAAAAGTAATCATAAATGTTGAGTCAAAAAAGTAAGTAAAGGTGCCAATTTGTATTAACAATTTCAGGCAAAATCCAATTATTTCTTTGCTAAAATGTGGTTTTAAATCATCTAAAATTTACAGGAGTTTACCCCATAGGGGTAAAAATGCTTGTATTTTTGTCCAAAAATGACGTTCAGACCCACTTTTCACAGTTCGAAAAATTTTCGGCCATCTTTTCGGGGCCCTAGAGTAGCCAGAAGGCCAAAAAAATTCTTCGCAACAAATTTCAAAATGATTTCGAGCCATTCTCAGACCAAAATAGCGAGTTCGAACAAAAGGTCTAAAAGTCGAATTTTGTTCGAACTGCTCCCAAAACGTTCAGGAGATCATTTTACACAGGAATTTACCCCATTGGGGTAAAAATGCTTGTATTTTTGTCCAAAAATGACGTTCAGACCCACTTTTCACAGTTCGAAAAATTTTCGGCCATCATTTTGGGGCCCTAGAGTAGCCAGAAGACCATAAAAATCTTTGCAATAAATTACAAAATGATTTCGAGCCATTCTCAGACCAAAATAGCGAGTTCGAACAAAAGGTCGAAAGTCGAACATTTTTAGAATTTGTCCAAAAAATGTCAGGAGACAATTTTAGGCAGGGAGATAGATCAAGTGGGTTTAAACTTTGGTAATTCAATATATGTTTTAATCCCTACTCAGTACTTTAAACTAATGTTCAGTACTGTCTTTACAAGGTCGTTTACTCATACTCACTCTCTAAAACAATTCAATTTGCTTTATGGAATCTAGGCATGTCCACTTAAAACGGTGGGCATGCCCTGTAAGAAAAAGCTTACGGAAGCGCTTTATTGTGAGTCCTGCGATCACCATGCGGTCTCGCCTTTGAACAACCTTTACTTGCGCATCGATTAGCGGAGCAGCGTCCAAAGAAGCTGGCCTCCCTGCTTCAATCAAAATTGAAGAAACTATCGCGCTCAAATTGATTGTCAAGGTAAATATTTTGCGCACATGACATTTTCACAAATTTTGCCCAATTTTCAAGGCAAAAGGTGAGACGCTGGACTGAGTCATCAGTTCAATCCGGGTGCCTGAGCAAGTAGCGGCGGTTGATGATAGCGTGGATGCGCAAAAAGGCGGGAGCAAAGATGGAGATAAGTTTGTGGACAACAAGCTGTGCTCGTCTCAAGCTTCACGACTACATGGTACAAGTCGACCAAAGAGAAGATTCTGATTTGCTCAATACAGTAAACGTGGTTTTCGTGAGCGCACTATATTTGTGATTTTAAGGACACGGACAGTGTCATTGTTCTACATAAGCGGGACACTACTCCACTTGAGACTGGAGAGTTTTTGGGGCAAATGAGTGAGGAGTACTTGGATTGCGATATAAAAACGTTCATATGCGGAGGTTAGTCGTAAATAGCTTATTCAAAATTTTTATGCATTAAGGTGCCAAGCAATATGCCTTTAGTATGCGCCACAGGCGGACAAACGAACTGGAATTTGTCCAAAAAATACGGGGAATTACTTTTGATGTCAACAACAGCAAGGCTCTGCAATTTGAAAAATTTGTTGAAAAAGTGCTCAATTATGGTAGAGTTGATGATAACGACGACGACGACGACGACGACAATAGTGCTGTTTCGCCTGCTGTTTTCTCCTATCAAAAGATAATGCCAACGCGCGACAGCAAAGTCATAACTCGGAAGCAGTTGAAAAAAGAGTGCACGCGAATGCCGCCACCGAAGCGTCCAAGAAAAACCGAATGAATCTGTGCCGCACCCGACTCACATAGCGACCAGAAATATCAGTGTTTTTTAGATGAGCCAAAGGTTCCCAATTAGCTATTAAGGGCGTTTGTAGAAGCCCTATCATAAAATAGTTATTAAATGATAAATATCTTCTGTATACTACACTAATATGGTACCCCACACTGTTCATGAAGCACAAATTTTATTTGCTCATGTTTCCCACATACATGTGTTTTTTGCTAATCAGCATATGAAGAGGAGAGCTCCTGAGCCGGCGGTTGACGCGGATGTTAACGCAACAGACATTCATCATCATCATCACGAAGCTTCTGCTACCACTGCTCCTCCTCTTCTCGAGAATTTGCATGAAAAACGTAAAGCGAAAAGACAGAAGCGGCGGCGCCGCAGATGGGACTTTCGCACAGTCGCCTTCTTGAGCAGCGCTCCTCCTCCTCATCATCAGAGTTTGATGATGATGATGATGAGCAGGACAACAATAACAGTGGCGCCAATGTCGACGACCATTGTATGCAAATAGGCTACGGTAGAGCGCCAGCAGCAGCAGCAGGTAATTCACAGCGGAACAACAACAACAACAACAAAGATGACAGCGGCGGCGGCGGCGGCGGCGGCGGCGGCAGTGGTAATGACCGCAAGGAAGCAGAAAACAACGCCAGCAATCCGGAAGCTGATGCTGATGATGATGACGATGCTGATGATGATGGTGAAAATGGCGCTACTGCTGACCAATTATATGAAGAGAAGCAGCACTATGTGCATCGGCTGGAGCGTTTCGCACTGCAGCGGCACGTCACCGAGTTTGTGTTAAACGGTCAGCACGAGAGGCCGGACGAGGCTCTCCGTGACGCATTTGAGCGCATAATCAAGCGAGCAATACACAATGCGGAGCAGCCGCAGCAGAATGAACAGCAGTCTAGGAATCAGGAGGAGGAGCAGCCACAAGACGGAGGCGGCGCCGCTCAACAAAGCCCAAGACGACGAGTGACAAAGATTGGAATTTTTCTGGATGGAAACGGTACTCATTTTTTTGTTTTGTTTGTTGGCAAATGTCCCCATCGAACATCCCTCATCATATAGGCCTGACTGACCCTATTTTGCTACCGATACGGCCACCTGAGCAGAACACAGCCGACACTCTGATGGGCGAACTGGAAAAGCTGGGACAGTCGAACGGAGACGAAGACGTGCATAGCGGAGGAATGAGCAAGCGATCCCTGTTGCTCAGTGAACCGGTTCAAATTGTCATCACCTGCATTGCACCGCCGGTTGGAGCAGCTCCGCGCTTCCACCATTATCAGCACTGGGGTTACAACGAGAGGCAGTTGATCCGAATACGGAATGTCGCTGACCATTTCTGCCTGTTCCACGCGTTGATTGCCGCCCGTTCATACACTGATCATGACTTGACAAAAATGATTGCAACACAACAACAATGGCAACAAGGGGACGTAAGCAGCAGCAGCAGCAGCAGTGATCATCTTATCAACGTGTCGTCCGCTGCTGCAACAGCAGTGATGAGGAGGCCGGATTTTTGCGCAAATCATGAAGTACTGAATCGTCTTCTGTCCAGCCCGGGTCGAATGCGAAGCGGTCCGGGGGTTGATGCTGCATGCCGGCATTGACCCTGATGGGCAAGCGTACGGAGTGGAGCATGTCCCGCATGTTCAACAGCATTGGGTCAGTGCCAGATGCACAAAATGCAGTCGAAAATTCCAAAATGATGCCAAAAACCCGCACCAATGTTACACCAGTTTTTGTGTGCGCTGTAATGTACGTTTTTTAAGCGGACGGATAAGGACAACAAATTTTTCACAAAAATGCGCAGGTATACACGAAAAAGATGCTGCTTGTTTCATCAAAAAAATTCCTGTCCCGAAACAAAAGCAAAACTACCGCATTTTGTGCTGGGACACGGAAACGCGGCTCGAACACCTACAAGAAGCGGGTCATCAGCGGCACAAAGTTAACCATTTATCGGTCAACATTACGTGCACGGAATGCTGCGATTCTGTGACAGGCGAATGCGTAGAATGTGCGATATGCACAACCGAGGAGGGAATTTTGTGCAGAAAGAAGGACTGGTCGGTTCTTCTTCCTTTCTTAATACATGCTTGCTCACATTTTTGCCGACAGGAGTGAAGCGAATGGTGATGAACCGCTCAGAGATTTTGTCGAATGGGTTCTCCTTGCTTGGAGCAATAAACACCAGACGTATTTATGGGTTTGTTGTTTTTTTTTGCTTCACTGACTAATTTAGCCTCGAATTGATCAGCTCAAATTCAGGCACACAACTCTTCTCGTTTTGATAGACATTTCGTTTTATTGCCGGACGAGCTTCAATCCTATTGCCAAAATGATAAAGAGATTCATCTGAAGGCAATTGTGCAGTTCAGAAAAATATTGATGCGTGATATAACAGGGGGATACGATGTGCTACCCATCTCGTGCACTATTGCCAGGTAAAAACATTGATTGTGTGATCATGTGAAAAAAGGAGAAGAAATGTTTTAAGCATCTGTATGAGCATCTTCCGGGCCCAATTCCTTTGTGAGAATCAACTTGCCATTGTACCCGAACGAGGGTATGAGCGGAACGACAGAGCCAGTGTGTTTGCTATTAAATATTTGGATTGGCGTGCTAAAACGGATGCGGTTAAAATTCAACATGCGGGAAATTGTCTTTCTGTTTAAATTGTATGCGATATTTTTTTTTCTCTATAGGAGCGACCAAATTTTTAAAGATTATGTTAGACTGCTCATCAAGTTGAAGGTTTGTTTGCAGACTTTTTTGTCCCATCTGTTTAATCATGTGTTTTTTTTGTTGTTAAGATTGAGTCTAGCGGTTTCCCCGAGGGAGTTAGCAGCGTGGATCAGAAACAGCGCTATGCTGATGAGTATCGGCGCATTTACGAAGTAAACATTGAATTGGAGAATGTGAAAAAAAATCCGGGGCTTCGATTCATTGCGAAGCTTATGCTTAACAGTCTCTGGTTTGTATAATGTGTGTCCAGGAGGTTTCTGCAATCGTACCATTCTCTGATCAAGCGCTACGCGCGCTGTACAAGCCAAAGAAAAACTTCGTTTCCGAACATACAACAAGCAACATTGTGATAAGTTTGTGGACAACAAGCTGTGCTCGTCTCAAGCTTCACGACTACATGGTACAAGTCGACCAAAGAGAAGATTCTGATTTGCTCAATACAGTAAACGGGGTTTTCGTGAGCGCACTATATTTGTGATTTTATGGACACGGACAGTGTCATTGTTCTACATAAGCGGGACACTACTCCACTTGAGACTGGAGAGTTTTTGGGACAAATGAGTGAGGAGTACTTGGATTGCGATATAAAAACGTTCATATGCGGAGGTTAGTCGTAAATAGCTTACTCAAAATTTTATGCATTAAGGTGCCAAGCAATATGCCTTTAGTATGCGCCACAGGCAGACAAACGAACTTGAATTTGTCCAAAAAATACGGGGAATTACTTTTGATGTCAACAACAGCAAGGCTCTGCAATTTGAAAAATTTGTTGAAAAAGTGCTCAATTATGGTAGAGTTGATGATAACGACGACGACGACGACGACAATAGTGCTGTTTCGCCTGCTGTTTTCTCCTATCAAAAGATAATGCCAACGCGCGACAGCAAAGTCATAACTCGGAAGCAGTTGAAAAAATATTTACCAGTGTGTCAAAAGGGGATCATCAACAACAGCTATGAAGTGTTTCCTTTTGGATATGAATGATTGGGCCGCCCTCAATAATACACATTCTCACCATTATTATAAAAACATATATTTAAATTTTAAACACAGCCCAAACTGCCGATCAAAACCCAGGAGGATCAAACTTGAACAAATGGAGGAAAAATACGCCAAAATGGAAGAGGAAATGTCGTCGGAAGATAGCAACGATGCCATCGATTTCTTCCAAGACACCATTGAGGATATTGTGGAAAAGTGGGTTCACGTGGCATATATGTTTGGATTTAATTGTTATATTCCTATAAGAATCAACCGTTCCGAAGAAAAAATCAAAAAATGGGAGGAGAAAGGCAGCAGCAGCAGCATTAAGATGGAGAACATTGGCACAATGGTCGAATGGTAGGCCAACTACAGAAGTGCTGCTGCAGATACGTTATTTTTTTTGATAAAATTTGCAGCAGTGGTGTGGACAACGGCGAAATCGATGACATGGATGATCAGCAGGATGATGATGATGCTCCAACGTCAACTGTTTATTTGAATTTGGGCAAAGACGAGCACACCGCGAAAAATTCTTAAAGGCCTGGATAGACTGTTAGATAAATTTAAACCAAAAAAAATGCTTGAAACATTTATTCTTCATCATGATTGTGTTAGAGAAAAAAATAGTAGTCAGAATAAACATATTAATCGGTCTCATGCTCTTCTGAAACAACATGGAGTAATTCAAGTGGAAAATTGTCTTGGTGACTGCTGCCACCAAATTGTACAACACATGGTAATTGGGGATATTTCAGCACAATACGATGACGCGCATATAAATGTTGTTGAACAGTTATTCCCATGAATCCACGGTAGGCAAACATCATGTTGGCTCCATGTCGGGATAGCGCGTCTGCGGAAATAAGGCGTGCTTGGAAATGTCAGTCCATTTGCTTCGGCGCTGATTGAACGTACATTAGCGTGCTCAAAATTGAATGGTGACAAATGCCGGGCGCCTGAATATGCGTCCGTAGACACGAACGCGCATATTAGACGACGTGGTAGAGTTGAAGTGAACACGTTGTGTGAGAGCTCGGTGCGACCCGTGCCCAAGAATATTGAACGCATCTCTACCTTGCGAAGCGCATATTTGGCCGGCGTGCTCTCCAGCTGTCTACTTATTGCAACATTAAGGCTCGAGGTTACATCTACAGTGCGTACGTAAAGTCTCATATCATGTAGACGAATACGGTATTCGGCTTTGCGACGCCGGATGGTCCCAATTCTATCAATAGAATGATCAGAGGAGCTGGTGTCGCTAGGTTTTTTAAGCTTTGACACTCGTCGTCCTCTTCCACTATCGCGACCATAAATGCCTCCTTTTCCGCACTGATGTAGTTTGCCGGCCAGATTTTCGAACCCTTGCTTTGCATGCGTTTCAAGAGATTCCTTCAATGCTTTACCCTGGGATAAATCGCCGAGAACACATGTTCCTGCAGCAATTCCCTCTTTAGATGCACTGGAGAGCAGGTTTGATGCCACAGGCATCAGAAATTGGGCTACATTTTGCAGCAGACCGCCTCCGCGTTGGTATCGCGTGCCGACAAAATACTGCTGTTCACCTTTTCCTTCTTGTTGTGTGGCTAAAAACGTTGACCAGTCGATCGAGTCGGGATTGAAAAATACGTGTCATTTTAAAATAGTTTTCGTTTAAAATGAAGTGTTAGAACACAATTACCCCAGTTAAATTTAATGTAACGTCCAAACGCTGTTTGTATTTCGATTTTTATTTCGGAAATACGTTTGTTCTGTATTGGTTTGAAAAACTCGTTGGTATATATAACCTCTGGCACGTACAACGGAGCTACGCCTGACACATTAACAACCCGTAACAACGGAGCCATACGATCGCCAATAATTGTATCTTCCACTAACTTTGGTGCATAAACGTACAATTGTCTTACACCACCCGACAAATCTGGTAAGTATTTGGCTGGATGATTGTAGTACAATCGAGTGTTCTCAAATCCTAGCACATAGGCAAGGTGGCTGCTAGCATCAACATGTTGTACTCCACTACCTATGCTAATGTAAAATCTTTGAGTGATCTCATTGAAATGGAATTCTACTGCTTTCCTTTGGTGTTTCTGATGGCCCATAAGCATTTTCTTTCTTTCGGACACTACAGTTGCTTCTTTTTTCTCGCCTCTCTTTGTTTTGGCAGAAAGTGCTTGAGAGTTAGGCAAATCAGGGAGATCGTCTTCATCGTTATGCTCCGATTTTGTTTAGCTTATCTTTGGGCGTAGCCGAAATAAGCGTTTCTTCTGACAATTCATTCATGAGAACAACATTGTTCATATTGTCCTCATCATTATATGAAGGAAAATCTATTGGTAACATTGTTCCTGATTTTTGCCCACCATCCACTGTCTCTGCTATCTTCTCAATTTGGGGCATTAACGACCCTTCATCAGTTTTGGCCGTTTACGTTGGTTTATTTTCGGCCACTATTGATGATGATGATGATGATAATACATTTTTATCTTCTTCAATCTCGTATCTGCCTATTTACGGCATTCACTCCAGTTCTTTGACTCATAATGTGCACTTAATTTCCGTTTTGCTTCGGCCGCCTTTTTCGACTCTTGTAAAATCTTTTCCACAAGTTCACGTAAATGACTCTCCATTTTTGATAGCATGTCGAACAATTTCTTTGCATGTGGAGCGTTAGGTGCTTGTCTATGTGCTTGTTCAGCACGGTTAAGAGCTGTCTTAGCCTTTTCTGCGATTTCGGCTGCAGTAGTGGCTGATAAAACGGTGTCTTTCCACGATTGTTCCGTTACCCGTTTGGCTACGTTCAGGCGCTCTTGTTCGATCGTAGATGTTTTACGATGTTCAACATTAGGAGGGGGCAGAAAATGTTCCTGTTGCGGTTTTTCACGTTCTAATTCGCCCAACTGTTTTTCAGAAAGTTGTGACGGCCTTGTTTCACGTCCTAGTTCTCTGTCCGATGTTTTTGGCTCTGTTTCGCGTTGCAGTTCAATGTCAAGGGGCGCAGCTGAAGAAGTTTCACGTGTTAATTCAACATCCTGGGTTATAGATTGAGGTACTTCACGTGTCAGTTCCTTATCAGGTTCTGGTTGCGTTTCTTGTTCCAATTCTTTGTCTGCAATAACACCTCTTTTTACCCTGCTTTCTATTGGGAATTTTGCATCATAGGCCGATTGAATGATAGAGTTCAATGATTTTTTCATGTGTTCTATACTGTGAAATTGTATGCTTGGAATTTTTACCCTCAGCGTGACAGTGGTTGGGTCTGTACCAGCTGATTTATAGTCAGGGTTCAGAAGTTTAATGTTGACAAAGTCATCCTCATCCACTCTGACGGAGGGGAATGAGTTTGGGTATATGATAGAGGAAAGTACAACTGACCAATTAGAGTCTAACTCTAAAGTATGTGGAAGTCTTACGGTAAAATGGGACGCCGTATTTCCAGGAAATGGTACATTTGATGGCAGTACAATATAAAATTCATCCATGCTTAACGTACGAGATCTGAATCGTTAATCCACCTATTGTGATTTTCCGAATAACCTATCCAACGAACAAAATGTTGCTTAACACTGTTTCGTACCTTGGTTTTCAAAACTTCTGCTCTATGTGTTATTTGTTCAGCGGCAACAGTCCTTACCAATTCTTGATCATAAAAAATACCTTTTATTTTTTCTCCCTCTAAATCAATGATTCGGTATGACGGCGGATTGGTTGGCTTTACTTGAAAGTTTTTAACTATTTTATCAATAATGTCTATCCATCTATGTGTATTTTTTCGCTAAAATAACGTTAAAGTCTTTCCTTAATCGTACGATTTGCTCTCTCCACGACGCCTGCGTGCAGATGGGGGTTGTACATCACATGTTTGATTATATCTTTTGAACGCCAGTATTCATTCATTCGTTTGGCTTGGAATTCAAGGCCACTGTCGCTGTACATTTTATTAGGCAATACTCCTGCCTTTTTGAACACTTTTTCAAAGGCTTCAATCATGTGCTCACTTTTCTTCGATTCCGCTTCGGCGACATAAATCTGTATGCCCTCTAGGCGGAGAAATATCTACGCCTGATAATAATTTAAGCGATTCAGCATAATCTGAGCCGGTGATTGGCTTATTAAAATGGGTCATGACCTGACCTGTTTGCATATCGATTCCAAATCTGTCAGGGTTTTTTCCAATAATTTTCTTAATTTTTTTAATATTCTTTGGACTTATTTGTAAATCATGTGAACGTGTTGGTGTACTACCGCTATCGTTTTTCTCTGCAGCCGATGAGTAATCAAAAGAGGATTCATTCCCGTTTTCATTTTTTTCACGTGATGTTCTTCTTAATCCTAATGGGTGGTGTTTTTTCTCTTGTTCATCGACTGTTTCAACTTTTGCCAATTTATGAATCCCCATATATGGAGCAACGTTTGGTATTGTAGAGCCCAGGTTTCCTTCTATGATCACTTTCTGTGGTTTGTTTTCCACCAGCCCTTTGAGCTGGCGTCTCCGTTTGACAGCCAGGAGTGTCGTTTCATTTTAATATCCGCTCCAATGGTTTTATCATCCAAATTTTTATGTATATTTGAGTCTAAAGATGTTTTTCATCTTGTAGTGGATGATCGCCTCGGTTACCAACACTTTTCACTATGTTCATAAGCGCAATGTATTCGGTTTCCGGAACCATGACCATTTTCTTTGTATGCTTCATCATGCGGTTATTTTTTCAAGCAAATGTTGGGCTAAGACACTGAGAATAGGCACAAGAATAGCACCAAGGGCAATTCCGCTCCCTTGTTGAAGTTTTTGACGGGCTGTACTTTCACTGCGAGCGCGTGCTATAGCCCTGTAATAGTCTGCGTATCGGAATAACCGTCGCTTCTGGCTCGGATTTAGACGAAAATTAAATTTTAAAATATTTGCGCAAATTTCCACAAGGGCGAGTATTTGTTCTGCGGATGCACCCTGCAATAGCTCGTTTTTTCGTTTATCAGACCTGGTGGCCGCAAGCTTTTTTAAGAAATCTGTATTTTCTCTAACGTAAGGACTAAATTGATACATTTTAGATTTATTCCGTACTCATTTCTTTATATAGACAATGCGGCGGTTAGCGTATCATTATTCGATCGGTAAATAAATTACTCTACGCTCGTCTGGAAATATTTTACTAGTAAGACGCTCAGTTTCCGGTGCATTTGGATGCATATTTATAACAAGATAGCTAAACGGTTTATTTGTTGCGTCGGTATATGATTCCATAAAAAAATTTAAGCGCTTTGGAAACAGTTGAGACCCGACTGTCCGTACCTGAAGCTGTCCGGATGGGTTACGTGTCAGCACAAGGTAATGACTGTTCGCTCTTGCTGTCCGAATATTTCGCCCATAAAGGCTCTGAGTTACGAAAATTACGTTTACGTTCCAATTATGCGAACCTCGCGTAAATAGAAGGTCTAACAAATCATTGTTAATGTTCAGCATCAGATCGTCCAGCACAAGTAGGAGAGGTTTTGGCTGACTGTTGATTAATGACTGATCGGGAATCCCATTATGAGTTTCTATGCCGCGTTTCATCAAATCAATGACCGAATCGTTCATTTCGGAATAACAATATAAAACTTTTTCGGGAGGCGGGCTAATCATTTCTGTATAGTGCTTCAACAATCTCATAAGCCATTGGGTTTTACCGCTTCCAGTGGCGCCCGATAATATAAGAGTGAAGGGGGCGTTAAACATTTTTTATATTTGTTTTTTTCTAATTGCAACTCATTTATATACTGTTTGTCCCCAATTTTGTATGGGACATATGCCGATCATTTTGGGCACAACCACCATTTTTCTGCCGACGGGGAGGGTACTGTGCCAAAATTCAAAAGACTATGTGTCCTACACCTTTTACAAGACTCATAATGGCATGGGCAGTAATGGCAACATTTAACCTGATGGACATTTTTTGTTCATTTCTTATGATTGGTGAAATTGTAAAAAAAGTGGTTATATATAGTCTATTTATTGTGTTGGGGGACAGGGGTCACTCAGCTTTCATGATGTGTTCGATCCATTGTGTTAAATCAGCCGAATTGCCAGATAATTCTACTGTTTCTTTCCACGAACACTCTGTCGTCAAAATGGCTTTTTTAAACAGAGTCTTTGAGTCTGATTCGGATATTTTGGTATATGGTTTGGATTTCTCGCCTGTCAATTCATTTTCATAGGTTTGAGTAGGTATTGGTGACGGTTTTTCTTGTGCAAAGTCTTCATCAGGCAATTCGGTCTTCGGTATTTTGAGCGGTTGTTCACGTTCCAACTGTTTGTCTGGCGCTGGTGATGTTTTAGTGATTGGTGGGGACGGGGGGGGGGGGGTTAAAAGAGATTTAATTAAGAAGGGGAACGGGGAAACGGGGGTCGACTATAAAATTGCTGCCTTTAATGTACAGGGGCAGGGGTCCATTACCCTTGCCCAACCCTCCTGTGGTACAGGGGCAGGGGTCCGGGACCCTCTACAATGGCTAAAAGTGCAATTTATCTCAAGGTTACAGTGGTAGGGGTCCCGGACCCCTACCACTGTAACCTTATACTACTGATGTCAAGTACGTAATACTGATACTGATTTTTGAAATTTGAGGGTCTATTCCGTAAAATTTTCGATGAAAATCGAAAAAGCACTGGAAATATGGGAAAATCACTAAATTGGAAAAAAGCAAAATTTTATGCTAAAAAATCAAAACCTTTGCGTTATTGAATTGCAAATTAAATCAAATTCATAAAATTTTTCACTTTGTAAAATAAAATAAATAAACAATATATGTATTTAATTAGCTTTATAAATGAGATGCCGCTTCGCACAACCGGCACGGATACTTTATCTTAAATATTATTTTAAATATAAACACATTGTTTTCTAATAAATGGGAAAACATTAATTACTTTGAGTAGGTCTTAATAATCACAAGAAATGAAGTTAATATAAAATACATCCAATTCTTCTGCGTAAATCATCTTGATGGTTTATTATGATGAAAAAGCAATTTGATTGAAAAAAATGATTATTAATTTAAAACAGAATTGGATTGTTTTAAAATCTCTTCGCTTTTTTGTTGAAATTATTTACAATTATATTTAATTAAAGATTAAGAATTCAAACTAACTAATAAAGTAAAAGACAAGAAATAATTAAAATTATTATAAAATTCATATGCATTTTGGTAATAAGTAAATAAATAAATGAAAGATTAAAACATTTTCCTACATTAAAAAAATGGAATATAAAAATAATATATGGAAGTAAAAAATATATTAAATTAATGATTTAAAACAATATCAAACAGGTCAAATTAGTAAATACTCCCAAAACCAGTGAGCGTCGAGCGCAGAACGGCTTCTCATTTAATAACGCACATTTTAATAAAAATAGTAAATAAATAAAAATTTATATTGACCGACCTTTGCGTTGAAATCAACATTTCTATTAAATAAACATATAAAATACTAAATAACTTTAAAAAATATAATTCAGAATCAAAAGGTGAGAGTGGAAAAAAGCCCCACGACAATGCCAAGATTAAATGAAAAAGCATAAATAATTTATTAAAAGATAATGAGAAAAATTAAATGTTAAATAGCAAATACAAAAAAAAATAAAACAGGAAATGAACTTAGTGAAGCATAACAAGATTAAAAGGAAAAAATAGAAAATAATTTATCAAAAATATAGAGAAAAATATATATTAAAATAAAATTAAACTACGTATGAAGGACTTTTTGTTAATAATAGAAAGAAAAATTTTAATAAGGTAAATAAATTATAATTCCAAAAAATATTAATTTTATAATTATATTATATTATTATACTTAGAGATTAATGACTGGTGTGACAACAGCATTAAATCATATTTTGCTATAAAATTAAAAAGAAATTGATTCGAGTACAATTCACAAACTAAATCTTTCACTCTATCTCTACTTCCTCTGTCTCTCTCCCTCATTCTCTCTCCTCTCTGTCGCTTTGTTCTCCGACTCCCACTCTCTCCCTCCCTCCTTCTATCACACCTCTCTGTCTCTTTTCTCTCTGACTCTCTCCACCACTCTCTCGCTCCATTCTTCGAAAATCAACTCAAAACGACGCTGACCCGTCGGACCAATGGCATTATCTCATTTGTCAGCACATCTTTTGGCATTGATTGCCCCATCCAATGGGCCCTTCCCTCCTCTCCCACATTCCACTTCATCTTCATATTTTTCTCTGTAATCAATTGTTTCCTCCAATTTTATATTTTATTGCATTATAACGGGATCTGAACTAAAAATTTAAAAACCAATTTACTGTATCAAGTACACATGTTTTTCGCCTCCCATTATTGATTATAAATAAGAAAATTTTTGTACCGCGTTTTCAATGGTATTAAAAATGAATGAAATTTAAAAATAATTGTGTTGAAAAGATTAACCCTAATATCAAACGAATAGAACACAGAGGAGCGAGACATTTAACAAAATTAATGACCATGACTCTAATTAAATTACAATTATGTACAAATTTATTAATAAAAGTCAATAATAACATGAGTAACATCTACTCATTTTTGAATAATGTATTAAAATTAAAATCACAAAATTAACTAAGATTGAACTAAAAAACCACTAAATTAAATGATGAATTCAAAAAGTTCTGAATCAATAGATAAATATAATAAGCAAGCACTAAAAAGGAAAACAATATCGCAATAGATGATAAATTTAATTATATATAAAAAATAAGATAACTTTTCTCATGGAAGAATTTGGAAAACTTCAGCCATGGATCGTTGATTCCATATTATTTTCTTTTAATATAATCTTCATAAAAAACAAAAAAAATCAATTTAAATTTATTGCATAAGGAAAGGTTTAAATTCTAATACAGAAAATTTATTTTAAATATCGGTCAAAACAAAAAAAAATTATAGACTTAACAAAAGCAGAAGCATAAACGGATCATAACATAAGAAAAAAATTTTTTTTTTCTATTTGATGTCTTATAAATCAAAAATATAAATAATAAATTAAAGGTATTGTAGAAAGGATTACATCCCGAAGAATCCACTTGGTAGCCTATAGAACAATTAAGGAGTCAAAGTGCTTTTAGAGGAGTTCAAAAAATGAAACTAAAAAATAGCGAAATAAAATAAGATAATTTATTAGAAAAACGCAAAACACCTTAAAGACTTCAAAAACGATAATAAAATATTGCAGCATCAAAAAACAAAAGGATTAATTTATAATATCCAAAATGATTAAATATTAATAAAAAAACTTAAAGCTATTGACTAAATTAGTTAACAATTAAATAAAAATAACCATATATTTTAAGGAAATTCTTATTATTATAAGTATTTAGAAAACAATTTGAATAAAAAAGTTAATTAATAAATATTTACAATTTTAATTTGAAATAATAAACAAAAATTTAGAGAATTATTTTAAAGCAACTGGATGTACTCGTTTAAGATATTTGCTATTGTATTTAATTAAAAATTAAGAATTCAAACTAAGAAATAAAGGCTAATAACAGAAATAATTGAATATAATAATAATACTTGGAAAATATTATAAAATTCATATGTATTTTGTAATATAAAAATAAATAAATAAATGAAAGATGAAAACATTTTCATACATTACAAATAAGAAAGATGGAATAAAAGAATAATATACGGAAGTAATAAATATATTAAATTAATGATTTAAAAATGTGCAAATTCTTTAACAAATTTAATAATACTAAAGAAGCATGCCTGGGTTCGAGCAAGAAAGAGAAGTAATTTATATTTAATTTATAAAGCTTTGTTAAATATTTGATAAGTCTGTTAATAGAAATGATTCAATACTTATCAGCCAAATAAAAATAATACAAGCAAAAAAAAAATAATAATAACATAAATAAGAAAAAAATTTAAATGCATTAAAACACGAAAAATTTAAAATGCATAAAATACAATCATATAAATTTAAAGGAAAATATTAAAACTGTATTGGATTCAAGCTTAATAGTGTATTAAATAAAATAAAACGAGATTAACATTATATTTAGTGAATAATTTTTTATTCCAATTTAATTCTACCCATAATTTTTTATTAAAATTAAAAAAATTTTTAAACTATTTAAATAAACAAAAATATAAAACTTTAACATTAAAAATAAATATTATTGTGAATGTTGATAGGTGTGTTCCAAAAATAACAACAAAATAATAGATTCAGAACACTAAAAAAATGTCGGCCAAACTATGCCAAAATAATTATTTCTGATTTGGTTTTTAGTATTAAGGCAATTCAGGACTTTCCAAAAGATTACAAAAACCGAGAATGGGGAGCATCATGCGTGATGGTAAAAGTGAAGTAACTAAAAAAGAAAAATATTCAAAAAAAAACAATGCACAAATAAAAAATAATTGAATATAAAACATAATTAGTATTTATAGAACTAGTTTATTCAATTAAATTTAAAAATGTAGCTAATGATAATTCAAAGAGAAACATATATAAAATACTTATGTGAAAATATATATATGATATGAAATCCTTATTTAATTGAATCAACTTATTAAAATCAATTTAGCAAACAGAAATGTCACTGTGCCAATTAAATAAAAAATACAAAAATATTTTAATTAATAAAGCACTTTTCCTTCAAATAATGGTGGGAACTCTCAGCTTTTAAATTTTTAAAAATACTCAAAAATAAAGAATAAATAAACAATTTATAGAAATGGGTAAAAATGAAAAAATGTACAAAACATTTAAATAATGATTCAAAATTTTTGTGAGTTTTAAAATTTTGCCATCATCACTCAAAGCAGATAACTAATATTAAAGTGTTCTAGAGAATCAGAGGTCTTTCACCAGAACAGCACCTTCATTGTCCAAGAAGAAAAAATTTAAAAGTAAATCATTCACAGCTTGGAAGAGTAAATGCTTCACAGCTTGGAAGCTTGAAAATTATATGAATGCTTTAATTGAAAAACGAATAATTAATAGTTTTTCTAAAAAACTACTAAATTTTATATATTATTCACAAACGACAATCGAATAAACGCTTCATCAAGAAAAGTTTAGTCATCTTTATTTTATATTGCTTAACAACTTCATAATTAAAAACTGCATTTGTAAATAAAGAAAGAAAAAAATAAGCTTTTTAAAAATTATTTTATTTCAAAATCAATTAAATGTAAAAAATATTTTTTCAAAAAATACTTAGGGTGGAACATAATTTTTGATACCCAAATTTTTTTTAATAAATTTTTTTTTAATTTCAACAAAACACAATCATGATTCAAAATACCCGCCATTATTATCAATAATATGTTGCCATTATTCTGGCAAGAGATCAATACCAATGGAAAAGTATTTAGGGAGTTAGAGTTAAGTAAGTAAAAATGGTCATTTTAGAGGTAGGTATTTTTGATGGCTGATTTAAAGAAAAATAAAAAAGATACAGAGCCAGAGAAATAGTGATTAAATAGAGCAAAGTTAGGACTATAAGAACATAAAAATATAAAATTTTAATTACAAAAATTGAATTATTGGAGAGCCGAGACTGAAAGTGGTCTCCAAAAACGGCATTTTTCAAGACCACCAAGTAACATAATGTTTTAAGTGGTTTTGGAAATTCTGAATTTAATTAAGCAAGGTAAATCGGGTATGTTGAGTTCGAATATGGCCTTAGATTTGGTCTCTGGGATCGCAACAAAGCTGTACAGCTCGAACTTCATGCATTGAGTTGGAGCAGTACAAGCTCAGGTTGAAAAGATAGGTCCCATTTAAGGCCATATTCGGATTCTACTGGTCTAAATTGTATAGAAAAACTAAGATTTTGTTATATCAGCTTTGGTTTTTGACCATAAAAAATTCGAGAAAAATTAGTGGGCCAATTTTCAATTTTGGCATGGTCGGGAAAAAAGGCAGAAAAATCTATCAATCAAATAAAAAATGAAACGATAGTAAGATATAAAAGAGGACACCATGAAGAACAAAATAAAAAAAGGAATCATTTAAATAGGCGCAGAAATAACGGAGTTATGAATTTTTAAAAATTGGAAAAAATTTGGGTATCAAAAATTATGTTCCACCCTATTACAATAAATATAAAATTGTATATATATTTTTTGATATTAAATAAAATAAAGAGGATTTGTCTTATAGTTGGAAATACTCAAAATCTAATAATTGTCTAATGTATAATGAAAAAATTCTTAAACAAAACTTATCTCATACGAACTAACATGTGGAAAGCCAAGAGGCAAGAGAATGTGAAAAAAAAATGAAAAATATTGAACATTATATTAAACATTTAAAGCGGATGTAAAATTAAAAAAATATATATTTGTCAAAACGTATTTTAAAATTTAAAGCATTGAATAACGCTAATAAATGATTAGCATTCAGCACAAAATCATTTTATTAGACCAAAAAATTTGAATGAAAGCGATTTCAATACCGAAATATTTTATTTATGGAATTATAAAAATAACAGAATATAAATAATTTTGTGGGGGTTGTAATTTAAAAAATAAATGACATAATTCAACCACATAGCATATTAGCTTTTAAGTGTTGAGTTTGAAGAACCCAAATAAACACAAAAAAAAAATTTAAAAAACATTTTATTTAAACAAAAATTTATTAACCGATATGAAAAGAAATAAGATTAATAATCATTGGAATTGCAAGAACCGATAAAAAAAAAGAGGAAAAAAGCAAGAACTCCGAACGAGATTTTCAAAATATTTAACAAAGGATAAAATTTTTTTAATAAAAACGAAACAGATAAATTTTATGTTCCCGATGATAACTTTTGTGAATTTCCGCTTACAACTTTTGAATTCTATGAGCGAAATAAATTATAATAATGTAATATAATTCAAGGAATTGATAATAAGAAATGCATGAAATGCGAAGAAGAAAGAAAGTGGTATATGATCGAGTTAGAGTAACTTCCAATGCTTCAGAACTGTAATTAAATAATATAAAATATAACATATGTGAAAATAAAAATCAATAATATAATCGATGATTCTGACCTAAATACAAATTAGAATTTCTAAACATAAATAAAATTATAATAGTACAAAAAAGGCACTATAACAACTAGGTAACCTTGCATTTAATCTTTATAAAATTTTGAATATAAATTAAATACAATACCTTGAAAATAAATCAAAATAATTTAAACAAAAATATATGTCGGAAATACGAAAATTATATTTGCCTATAAAAATATACAACCAAATTATAAAATCACAAATATTAAAAAAGCATTTAGGAGGCCCAACTTACCGCAAACCTCAACATATGGCGCTCCTGGCTGGATCCTCATGTCATGTATCATATCGTAATTTTTGTAATTCTTAATTACTTTCTAAAAATTAATATTACTAAAAAAACATAAAAAACGTAGAGCAAGAAAAACAAGTAATTGCCAGGAAAAATCAACAACAATAAATAATTAAGATTTGTTTAAAAATAAAAAAATATATTTATATGACATATAAACAGCCAAAATTTAACTGGAATTAAGAAAATATATTAATAATAAAAAATAAATAAATTTCATATACCAAATATATTATTATTCCAGTGCAACTTTATTATTAATTAGGAATGGAAAGCTATTTTCGCAAAGAGGACAAGTAAATAATGGCAGATTTTCAAAAAATCAAAAATTAATTTTTAAAAGAAACAAACTACCGTTACGCATGTGAAATCTGATGGAATAGCACGAGATGAGTGATATAATTTAAATTTCAAAATGAGTAATAAATTACATTCATCGAGATCATTCCGACATTACTTAACTTTAAAAAAGATTTCGAATTTATGACTTAATACAATTAATTTGGAATCGAGTGAGAAAATAAAACAAAAAATGATAATAATAAATTATGGAATGAAAGGTGTTCGTGAAATTTCCATTAAAAAAGCAATGTGTAATTAACATTTTTGTGGCCTAATAATTTTATTATGAAATTTTTCACAATAGAAAAGTGATTTAATAAGAGAAATTATTCAAAAATTTTAAATCAAATAATAAAGAGATCATTCCATCGAAGAATCAAAATAAAGAACTCATAAAATAATATGGAAAAAACGGAGTGCTTCTTTGAGAATGTATTTTATCAAAGCAAATCATAAATTTAAATTAATTAAATATTTGAGTATAGATAAAGATTAAAAAATAAATCAAAAATAAACAATTTTTCCGGTTCAGAAAATAACCTAAAAGCTTGATTATGAGCATTCATCATGGATAGAATGCATTTGCTGATGTGATTTTGGAACTTTTTAATTTAGCGAAATCATAAAATATTAATAATAATTCATTAATTTTTAGGTATATTTAAAACAAATTTTAAGCAAATAGAACACAGAGGAAAAAGGAAACTTAACATTAAATTTTGCGATATATAAATTTTTATTTAATATAATTGAGACTTTAGATATGATTTAAATTATTTAAAACCTAATCAAGAGATAAAATTAAGTTAACACCTAAAATGGAACTCTTAGAATACGGCAAGATTACATGAAAATAGAAATAATTTATTAACAATAGAGAAAAATAAATAAACATCTTCATATATTAAAAAATAAATAAAAGAAAATGCAATAAATAAATATTAAAAATTCCATAAAAACTTTATGAATACATTTTCGTTAAAAAGATAATTACGAAAATTAGAGTAAAATATTAAATGCAAAAATTTTTTATTTTAATAAAGATAAAAACATACGAGTATTTTTACAAAGCATTAAAAATTTAACACAAAATTTAGAGAGTTTTTGCAAATTTAAAATGACATATTACATGAAATGGAATTAAAAAAGATAAAACTTATAATTAAAATGCGGCAACAAAACTAACTTCGATTACATATTTTTCAAAAATAATATTGATAAAAAAGTAATTAATATCTTTTATGTAGTAAAATTAATGAATTTTCAAATAAAAAAATTGCCATGTTCGACAGTCCTTTAAAATTTAATGAATTTCAAACAACGAATTAAAATATAAAAGCATAAACATTGAATGAGTTTATTAAATTAAATTTAATAAAAATTCTTTATTATTATTTTGTTTTAAATAACAATTAATAAATTATTATAAAATGTATTTTCAATAATTATTTATTTATTAAAACTTACCGACTAACGGATAAGCACATTAGAAGCGGTTCATATCGCTGTATAAGATAAAAAATTATGCCAATATAATTACAAAATCAAATATGATATTATAAATTTAAATAAAACAAAAACATTAAATTGTGCACCAAGACCGGCGCAACAAAACAAGAAGAACGGCTAGGTACTTCTGGACGACGTCAAGTTTTTCCTCAAACTATTGCATAAAACAATAAAATTAAACAATACCATATCCAATTATAACAATAAGCCATGAAAAATAACATAATATGGTGTGCTGTAAAACCCAGAACTATTAGCTTACTAAAATAAATTCTATATTATTTAAATTAAAAGTTAAAAAACAATAGCTATCATAAGAAAATTATTTCAAAATTAAAGAGTAATATATGAGGTTTATAAATAAATTAAGTTTTGAATGAGTTTTGGTGTAAGAAAAATATCGGACCAGGAAAAAACGTCGCCAGCCGAAACGTCGCCGGGCGAATTTTTGGACCATAACTTTTTTCCTACTCAACCATATTAAACATTCTTGGTATTGTTCCAAAGCTTATGAAAAACTCTATTAATCTACAAATTTTTCAAAATTTTTTATTAATGTACAAAAAAATCAGAGCAAAAAAAGTTTGAAATACTAGGTTTTTGAGTTCCTTCTGGCCATAACTTTTTTGAAACTTAACGAAAATTTTTTAAATTTAGTTAATAGTAAACACATAAAGCTATCTTTTCCTAAAAAATTTTCTAATTTTTATATCGGATATAAAAATTTTTCTCTTAGCTTAAATTTAAGATAGCATTTAAATAAAATGATTAAGTTACAGAATTAAATAAATTTAAATGAACATCTAAACATATTTAAGTGTGTAAAAGATTAAGAATATTAAATTAATCAAGATGGTTATTTAAAAAAAATTAAGAATATGCTTAATGAATATGATGCTAATTAAAACACAATTACGCACTAATTTATTAATAAATTTCAAAAATAAGAATTTAAAAAATATTTTTGCCATGAGTAACAACTAACCACTAATTGGCTTTGCAATATTATATTTTCTCTAAATACCTAAAAATAATAATATGCAAATATTATTCTGTTGCAAAATTAAAAAAGCAAAGCCTTTAAATAAAATTAATATTTGAAGCAATGATGCCCCAGTACTGTGAAATTATTTCTCGACAGCCAAGAAAAGTTAAACTTAATAAACTCCAAATAAATGATACACTAAGCGGTCATGGAATCCCATACGAGCAGCAGACGTGATTAAATAACTGAACCCAAAAAAAGTTTTATATACAAATTTATGTAAAGAATTAATCGAAACTAAAAACACCAAGACAGTTCGAAACAATCTAAAAAGGGCGGATCTGTCTGGATGTTAAGTTTTTCATCACATTAATGCATATAAATAACAATAAAGTTAAAACAATGCCATTTCATATAACAAAAAGCTATAGAAAACAGAGGATAATGCCTTATTTAGTGGAAAAGAAATAATATTATTAATTTTCCGAATTTAATCATTAAATATCTTGCACGAAAATATACCACCTCAAAAAGTTATAAGAAATAAACCTAAAATCCTAAGATTTAAATAAAATATTATTTCAACAAAACAAATAATTCATATTTAAATTACCGATTTTTAAATTTGACAATTATAAAAATAAACATTGTTTTAAAGAATTGCCGAATAAATCAGGTTTTCCTCACCTCAATGCATAAAACAATAAAAATAAAATAATATCATATTTATTATATAGCATTAAAAAGAACAGAGGATAAGATCATAGTTAGTGGAAAAGAAATAATATTTATTAATTTTAGTTCCAATCACTTCAACATCTAATAATTTG
>CP049708.1:15243836-15268837 GCA_004148225.2 Heterodera glycines | reverse complement strand
TTTCGGGGAAAAAACTCAGTTTTTTTTTTTTGGTAAATTTTTTGAAATTACGGGAATTTTTTGCAGGCTAATAGAAAATGGGAGCAGGTTGTTTCCCCCCCCCCGCATCGTTTCCCCACCCCCCCGAGAAATTAAAAAAAAATTACTAACTTCGAAATTTTTTAAGGAAAAAATCAAAGTTTTTTTATAAGAAAATCATAAAAAAAAAAATTCGAAACTTTCTTTGGTGAATTATTAAGATTTTTCAAAAATTTTCCAAAAAATCTGAAAATTTTATGTAAAAAATTTTTTCTTAGAATTTTCTTATAAAAAAAACTTTGTTTTTTTCTTGAAAAATTTAGTAAATTTGCCCCCCCCCCCCCCGAATTTTTTAAATTTTCAAACAGTGTAATTTCAAGAAGAAAAAGTTTTGGAAAATTTATTCCCAAAAATTGCTGGAAATTTTACAAAACGATTTGTTTTAATTTTTCTTATAAGTTTTTTAAAAAAAAATTTCTGATCATTACCAATGTTTACCATGGTTTATTTTTTTGACCCCACTCCCATTCGGGTGACTTGACAAAAAAAAATTAAAAAAAAAATTTTTTTGAAAATCTTGAATTTCTTAAATTAAATTTTTTAAATTTTTCAGGCATTTGGAACTCGACGCCCGCCGACTGTGCCAACGTGGCCTACGTGTGTTCGCTGGTCAGCGCGCGTGCCGCCCACTTCTGCGCCTGTGGCATTGCGGCGCTGCTGAAGCGCATGGGACGGCCCACCGTAACGGTGGGCGTCGACGGGTCCGTCTACCGTTTCCATCCCACCTTCAAATTCCTGTTGGACCACAAAATTGACGAGCTGGTGGAGGGCAAGTATGAAGTGAGCGTGTGAGGGGATACGGTAGATTACTGTATTTTTGAGAGACGGTAGCATACCGTATTTGGTGGCCGGCGTTTGGCGAATTAAATTTTTCGACTATTAAATGCCAATAAACCACATTTGTCCTAAAATTTAAAATATTTAAGAGCCCCTCCCTTTTTTGTTGATTTAAGTAGGAGAATACTTTTGAAGCAAAATTTAAGCATTTTTGGTAAAAATTCGACTGTTTTGAACGGGTGCTCTACTTTTGCCCCCTCCCCAGATTTTTTTTTAAATTTACTAACTGAAATTTTAAAAAAAAATTTAGTAAGTTTTTTAATAAGAAATTTTAAGAAAAAAAATTTTTCGAAAAATTTTATGGTGTTTCAAAAAATCGCTGAAAAATTTTTCGAAATTTTTTTTCTTAGAATTAAAACACAAAGATTAAAAAAAAATTTCTTGGGCGCAAAGGTGGGCGCCGCCGACAATGACTTTGAATTATTCAATTTTTTTTTACCAAATCCTGGAGGATTCAAAGCACCGAAAAATTGGACCAGCGGAGTTCAACCTTCACTGCTTGCTGCAATTGCCGTAATATTTCCCCTAATTTCCCCCACCAATTCCCCCTCAGTTCGTCCTGGTGCTCAGCGAGGACGGCAGTGGCCGTGGCGCGGCAGTTGCAGCGGCGGTCGCCTCACGGATGAACCGCATTATGTGCGAGCATCATCGCGAATTGCGACAATGATAATAATAGGACTAATTAGAGAGACTAATTAATTTAATAGGTTGATGGATTGTTAATGAGTTCGATTCATTTTTATCCCTCCCTTCCCTGCCTCATTATTCTTAATTATTATTAATATTAATATTATCACTTTTACATATGTCTGTCTCTTAATTACATAATTACGCAAAATTCCTTAATTGATTCAGTTGTGCTTTATCTGTTTTGTGCTGGGTCATCACCATCGAATCAGCACTATCATTCATTATTATTATTATAGTCGCATTTATTAATGTGTTTAATCCCGCTGATGAATAGCAAATTTAAAATGATAATAAATAATACTCAGTTTTTATTATTTGTTTATTTCGTATTTCGCTTTTGTTGAAATTTGCAAATGTTATTGCTAGAGCCCGGAAAATCGGGATTTGATATTGACTCGCAATTTTCGCACTAACTCGAAAATACTCAAGGAAAAATTTTTGTTAATAATTTTAAAAAAATGAATTTTCCGCACCCCGCCTTACAATTATTTTGAAGGAAAACGCCCTGAAATAGGAAAGACTTTTTTGGGAAATTTTGAAGCTTTTTCATTGATTTTTTTTGGTTAGAGCGAAAAACCCGACTCAGTACCGAAATCCCGAATCCTGGCTCTAGTTGTAGGCCTTTTTACGTTAATGTAATTTTCAAATTCATACAAATAATGCAGGGCGCGTATCTGTCCTTATTTGGAGGGTCCAAATCTTACAAAATAAAAATGTCCTTATTTGTAAGATTTGTCCTTATTTCGGGCTATTGTTCTTATTTTGTTCTTATTTCTTAAATATATTCAAAATTTTGAAATTTTATGGCAGAATGTCACTATTTTATCAAGAAAATATAAGGTTTGCGCAAAATTTGGTTATTTTTTGACAAAAAACTGTTAGCAAATCGCATTAAAAATTACAAAATTTTTCCCGGCGGCGCCTATCGGCGCCGCCGGACCATCTCCCCCCTTGTCCCCAAAAGTTTTTGAAAAAACGCACCGTAAAAAAAGTATTTTTAAAGGCAAAAAAAAGTCGTCGCTTGGCTTTTAATACAAAAATTGGCCTTTTTTGGTGAAAATCTGTTAACAAATCAGAATTAAATTACAAAAAATTTTTCCGGCGGCGCCTATCGGCACCGCCGGACCCCCTCCCCTCGCACTTCCCAAAAGTTTTTTGGAAAATGCGCCGCAAAAAATTGTTAAAAATCTGATTTTTTTTTTATCCCGAATGCACTAAAATTTTATGATTTGCTAATTTTCTCCCAAAAATTGTTAAAATCGTTAATGGGAGACAAAAATATACTATTTGATACATTTTTGATCGAATAAATTGTAAAAATAACTGATTTGAAGCAATTTTGCGAAATGTTCTTATTTTTGACCCTAAAATCTTATTTTTTGGCCTTGATGTTCTTATTTTGAAAAATTTTCGATACGCGCCCTGAAATAATGTGAAGAAAGAAGGACCATTCAAAAATTCATTTCCGTATTATATTTTTTTGCCCTCCATTCATTGAAAATTTCCAAGATGGGCTCGAGATGCCGGTAGGGTTTGCAGTATTGGGAAAAAATGTCTGGGTCGGGTGCCCGAAAAAACCTGAGTTCAAGACTATTCCCGGCCGGCGATTACGGTCCCGTGCCACCCCAAAAAAACTTTTATCCGTCTTGGCACAATGAATGGATGGGATGGTTCGGGTAAATATTGTTAGATATCACCATAGTGATCCCGGCGGCAGTAGTGTGTGTGTGTGTGCATAGGAAACAATTATGTGTTCTTTTTTATGGCCGAATGACTCAAAATGAGCTAAGGAAAACAAACTTCCGTCGTCCTTTCCCCCATTGAGTGCCACCCAATTACAATGTATGGCTTCTCGGCCATATTTGAGAGATTTGGGGCCAAAAGCATTTTGCCCTCCCCTCCCCCGGCCATCCGTGGTCCTTTTCATAATTCATTGCTAAAAGCCGCTTAAGCCGGAGCAGCAGGCAAGCCTGTCATTAGGTAAAATGTCGAGAGTTAACTTCCCTAATTGACCCCCCCCCAAAAAAAGTTGAGGCCGAGAATGAAAAAATGCCGGAAAAAGATTTTTCGTGACAAAGCTGGATGAATTCTAATGCAGGGTTGCCATCCGTCCTTGAATGGCAAGGACGTCCTTGAAATTGGGCCCTCTTCCTTGAAAATAAAAAATGTCCTTGTATGCAAGGACGTCCTTGAAAATGAGCATTTGGAAAAGTTTAAAAAAAATCAAAGAAATTTGAGAAATCTTTGTAATTTTCAACAATATTTTGATTAAATTATGGCATTATGTCATTTAAAAATGTAATTTTTGAGAATTTTTGAAATTTTATGGCATTAAGTCACTAGTCACTATTTTTCTTAAAAAATTAGCCAAAAATCGCAAATTTTGGTCATTTTTGGACAAAAAAAAAGTCTTTGCATGGCTTAAAATCGCAAAAATTAGGCAGTTTTTGGTGAAAATCTGTTAACAAATTGCATTCAAATTTTCAAAATTTTTCCCCGGCGGCGCCTGTCGGCACCGCCGGACCCCCCCCCCTCTGTCCCACAAAATTTTTGGAAAAAGCGCGCCACAAAAAAAGCGTTTTTAAAGCAGAAAAAAGTCGTCGTAAATGAAGAAAATGATAAGTGAAAACAAAAAAATGTTGGAAAAAATCCATTCCGGTGAAAAATACAAGCCATTTGAATAAATATTAACCATTTTTCATTGGATATAATAAAAATTTTAAATGTCCTTGAATTTCATGAATTTTCCCCACTATGTCCTTGCAAATCGGCATACCCGTCCTTGGAAACGGAGCATGGACGATGGCAACCCTGTTCTAATGGCATCGGCTCGGCTGAGTTCATGATGAACACAGAAAATTGGAGATGATTTTCCATACATATTAAGGGATTTCCAAATCTTCCGAAAAATAGAATTTTGTGTGGAAGGAGGTATTAGATGGCTTACAGAAGCCTTACTTATGTCGAAATATTCAATTTAATTTTCGGCTTTTTGCCTACCATTTCAACAACATTCACTTTCCAACCTCTCTTTTCGGCTGCTTTGTCAAATTCTCCTTTTCCGGCACCGATTTAATTGCTTTTTAACCATCCCTTCCCCGGGCCGAAAAAGCATTGAAATTAGTGAGGTGCCAGAAGTAAGCAGAGTGTGGGACTCCAATGTATGGAAAGGCCGTGGGTTCAAGTCCCACCGAGCGAATTACCTTTTATGATTTGTACATTAGCTCAGCAGTTGGGGTTTATTAGGTTGTGTCATACCCTCTCAAATGAGTTATTTTAGGGGGGGGGGGGCTTATCTTAGGATTACGGTACTCTCTAAATGGGGGGGGGCTACCTTAGGAAATACGGTACTTTCTATATCCAACCTCCTATACTTTAGGAAAATGGAATGCGCTATTTCCGAATATGCCCACCTCAAATTTTTTATGTGATTTCAATTATTTGTCCATAACTTTTTTTTGAGCTTTATTTAACTATTTGAATTTATGAAACGACCCCACTAATTAGACGTCGTCATCTCCCCCCCCCCCTCCACTTGCTATTCATACATATTCCCCTTTTTATCCTCCCCCCCCCCCTCAAATTGTTCCACCGCTAAAAAAGTCAACCCCATTCGATTGGTTTGGTTCAATTCGCTGCTTCGTTCATCGTCATCCCCACCACCACTCTTTGCCTAGCTTTTATGCTTTGCTGATTTTGTGTATGCATCTACATAAATGTACAGCGATTAACCCCTCTCCCCTCCTCCCCATATGGAAAAATTGGGTAAAAAATCGAATATTTCAATTGATCAAATTCACTTACCAAACAAAATCATCTAATCAGAAAATATCAATGTTCAAAAAATAAAGCTCCCCTCCCCCCTAAAACGGCCCATTTGAGGGGGGGGGGTGAAAAACAAAGCCCCCGGGGACTCTATTTTACGAAATACGGGTATACATAGTAAAATTAGGTTTGCAACCCTTATTTTTTAAAATTTGCTCGAGAAAACTTTTTGTTTTTTTCGTCTTGGTTTCGAGTCTCGGAAAATTTTGGTGTGCGGGCGAAATGTCAGACTTTGGCTTAGTAGACGAAATGTCGTCGTGCCAAATTTTTCTCTCTATTATCAGATCACGCACTAACAAGCTTTTTCTGCGTGGACGTACCCTTCTTTGTTTTATGAACCCGATGCTTTTCATATCATCATCGAATGTAACTGGTACTGACTGTGTGTACTTTAAACCAAACATAAAATACTAAACTCGCTTTTGAAATGTGCGCTGGCGGTGGGGTTAAAAAAGGATGTACATACAAAATATATAACATTCGGTTTAGGGGGGGGGCGGAGAGCGCGGGGGATGGATTAGGAGGGGCGACAAACAGCAGCCCCTTGAAAATTGAGTCGGTGAAAGGACGGCTAACTGACTGACCAAAGTGAGTGCACAGTGTTTCCCCACGCCGTTCCCCCCTCATTCTCCCGAAATTAAAAAATAAATTTTAAATTAGAAAATTTTGAAAAAACTCTTTCATAAGAAAATTGTAAGAAAAATTCTTTCGAGCGATTTTTTAAAATTTTTTTTTCATTTTTGAAAAGGCTAACGAGCTGCTTCCGACCGATGCTGCTGCTGCTGCTATCGTTTTGTACGGCTGGTGGTGGTCGTAGTGTCCCGCTTCTTCTCTCTCCCCTCACTCACACTCATTCGATGATAATGATGATTTTGAAGAAGCATCATCATCATTATTGTTCGTCATCCTCCGTCCGCCGCCGGTGTCCCCGCCGGCGTCGTCGTCATTTTGCGATGAATTCCCTCCCACCCCCCCCCCCCCCAGCGGCGGTCGTCGTTGTCGCGTCTGTGATGATTGGGACGAAGGTAACCACCGCCGCCACCACGCCGACATCGTTCCCCACCCCCCTCCCCACTTGTGTCCCCCCCCCCTTCCGTCCCCGCCCAAAAGTATTTCCAATTTTCACAAATATTCCCACCACAACTTCATTTCAATTTTTCTTTTCATGCCCCTTTCCCATTATTATCAATCATCATCATATTTCTTACAAGTTCCTCTCCACCATTGTGCCAGAAGCAATTTTCTTAACAAAATTGCATTAAGACATTAAAAAATTTTCCCGGCGGCGCCTATCGGCACCGCCGGACCCCTATTTTACCATATTTTGAAAAATGGAGAACAAAATAACAAAAATAGTAATTTTTTGGCGAAAAACGGCTAAACATTTTGTAAAATACACCCCGCCTAATTCGGGATTCAAAAAACGAAAAATACACCCCTAAAAATCGAATTCAGTGGGGCAGAGACAATTGAAACCCGAAAATTCAAAAAAATTTCACGGTTACCAATTTTGTCCATCTTTATTCAATTTTTAATCCCACCCAATGAGGTATCATCTCTCACAATTTTACGCAGCATCATTGTGCCTGGGGCAAAACTAATGAGGCAGAAATACCCCTCAAATCTGAAATCAAAAATTCTTTATTTAAATTTTCACAATCCCCTCCCCTTCCACCATCGAGCCAGGAGTTTTTAACAGTAGGCAAGAGTCACTTAAAATCCGAAATCTTGAATTTTTGATGGGAAAATTTTCCCCTATTATTTATTTCATCATATTTCTCCTTCCCAATCCGGTGACGATGATGACCATCAAATTGTTTCACCAGCAGCAGAGCTCCCAGTTTTTCCACCGCCACCATTTGCCACTGCCAAAGCAGCACTTTTTTTCTGTATTTGGGGCGTGAAAGGTGAAGGAAAATGGGAAGAAAAAGAAAATGTCGTCAATCAGCAGCACAGCACAAGCAGAAAAGTCCGCCACCACCGGTGGTGGTGGCGGTGTTTTGGTGGTGGTAATTCTTCGCCAATCTCTCCCCCCCCCCCCCCCCCGCCACTAAAACTCTGTGCGGCGGCGCTTCGCCGAGGGGCGATTCATCCCCTCCCCCCCCCCCCCCGTCACTTCCCCCACCTAAATTTCCTCCTTTTTAATGTCTCATTTCGCCAAATAAATTTTTGGGAAATTTTTATGCGCTTATTTGTTAATCCTTTTAATTTTGCCAGCCATGTTGTTGTTGCTGTTTTTATGGTCTTGACAAAAATGCAATTTTTGTTTTCAAGGGGGTTTACGAGTTTTCTCACAGGAAAAATAAAAATAGAGTAGCTTACTCTGCGCCTAAATTTTTCATACAAAAACAAAAAATTGTGTCTCATCTTTATTGACATTCCGTTTATTTTTATTTTTTCGTTTTTATTTGATTTTTTCACAATTTTTTCTTGTAAAACAAAATTGATCCTCTAAATTTTTTGCTAAAAATTGAAAATTTTGAATGCTTTTTGAATACCAAAAATTTTTGCTGTGGACGAAAAATGCATAAAAATGCTGAATTTTCTGTGCCATAAAAATGCAAATTTATTTAGCATTTTGCTCGATAAATAAAGGAAATTAAATATGCACGATTTGCTATGTGTTTTTTGCCTGCCGTCCCTTCCCAGTTTTTTTACATATCAGCCAAAGCTAACGCTTTTTTTCTGCCAATTTCCGACTTTTCGGCTCGGAATTCCGATTGGCGAAATTTAGGAATAGGTCGGAATGCCGATTTTCAACATTTTTAGCCGTCGGAATTCCGATTTCCGGAATTTTTTGACGGCATCCGCACATATCCCTGGTATACCTATATATACATTGAATATTTCAGAAAATTTTCCAGTCAAATTCAATTAATTTTGGCCCAATCTTTGAAGACAAAGCTTTTCATGCGGCGGAGATTCGTCCTTGAAAGGCAACCGGGGTGTCCTTGAAAATTGGATTTTGTGATAAATTAACCCAAATGTACAATTGATGTTGATTCAATCAATTAATTTTTTCAATATTTTGCTTTGACTCTGATTTTATGGAATTTCTTCAAAAAAAACATACTCTGCCGTGATTTTCAAATATTGAAATTATTGGTATTTTGCGGGTTTTCTTTCATCCCTTATCCCCTCGGCCTGTAAATGAATGTGATTGATAGGGCTTAAAGACCGAAAAAATTCCCGAATTTTTTTTTTTAGCAAAATGTTCTCGAGAGTATTGAATATATTTAAATTTCTTAAAAATTGGTAAATTTATGTCAAAAAAATAAGCAAAAAAAAATCGAAAATTTTGCTTTTTGGTTGACTTTTTGATAAAATTAGTAAATTAGCTTTATCATTGTTTTTCGGCTCTACTATGAAATCCTCTATTAGCCTAAAAAATCTATGGCCAAAAATGTTTAGAAAACCAATTTTTTGAAATTTTCTGGCCATAAATTTTTTAAAACCCAACGAAATTTTTTGAAATTTTGCAGGCTAATAGAGGATTCTTAGGGCTACCGAATGATACTATGAATGTTTAATTTGGATGCTTCTTGAAAAAGTTATGATGAACGAAAATTGCAAAAAAAAAAAAAAAATTATGGTCGTGTCTTTTTTTATGGTCATGTGAACTGCAATAGAGCCGTTTCTTCTTCTAAAATGATTTTTAATAGCATATTTAGCCATTTTTGAAAGTTTTACTTTAATTTAGCGAATTTGAAGCAATTTTGAAAAATTTATGTCCATATTTTTTATGCCCTTATCATTAGGGCTTGTAATTATATGCACATGCATATTTTTTTCCTGGACTGTGGGAGATCTGAAACGTACGAAAAACACATTTTATATTTGAGCATTTTTTGGTACTTATACAGTTTGACCCACATACAAAATTTTTTTTCTTTTTAATGATAAAAAGTGTTTCCAGGGGGTTTCGGGGCCTGCTGATCATGAATATAAACTCTATTTGACGAATTTCGAAACCCTAACCCGAAATACGAAAGTTTTTTGAAAATTTTTTTTTTCCAAAAATGGTTTTAAATGTACCAAAATATGTGCTCCATGATTCTCCGGTGTGATGCTCATAATATATTGATTCAGACCAAGCACTGATGCCACGTAATTCATCAAAAAAACAAATAAAATTGGCATTAATGCTTGGTCTGAAATTTTTTTTTTCAAGAATGTTTGAATTCCGGGTTAGGGGTCCGGAAATTCGTCAAATAGAGTTCATATTCATGATCAGCGGCCCCGAAAACCCCTGGAAACACTTTTTATCATTAAAAGCAAAAAATTTTATGTGGGTCAAACTGTATAAGTACCCATTTTTTCAACAAATCCTCTATTAAAACGGCCCCCTCTATTAAAGCAGCCATTTGGACCTCTAATGACCGAAATTTTTTTCAAAAATATCATTTTTTGTGTATTTTCTAATAAAAAATGTACTTTTTTAAAAAATTGGAACTTTATGCCAAAAATAGTAAGAAAATAGAAATTCACCATTTTTTATTTAATTTTCTTCAAAATAAATAAATTTTACTTTTTTGATTCTAAAATGATTATTAGGGCTAGGATTTTTATGTTTTAACATATTTTTTTTGCGGCTTAGTTATGGCGAGAGAAGCCCAAAAATAGCATTTTCTCCGAACAATTTTTGGTTTAGAGCGACTTATAAAAACATAAAAACACATATTTTGGCGTTTTGGCACATAAAATATGTTAGCACATATTTTGGGGTTTGGCACATATTTTGCACATATTTTGGCATTTTTGAGAAAAATTGCAATAAAAATACAAGAAAATTGAAAAATACACCCCTAAAAATCGACTTTTTTCCTAATTATTAACATAATTTTCAAATTAAAAAATGTTTTCTTCGATTGTAGAAACTAATGAAATCTCGAATTCATTAATTCGTCATTGGATTTCGAAGTTCTCTGCTGGAACTTTCAATTTATAGAAATGATTTATCAAAAAAAGACAATTTTACCCCAAACACTTCGAAATGTATTTGATTTGCGTTGTATGGGCTAAAAATGATAAAGAATGAGATTTTTGGGAATTTTTATGCAAAAACACACTTATTTTTTCAATTTTTAACACATATTTTAGCACATATTTTGGCATTTTTGGGGGTTTTTAGCACATATTTCAGCATTTTTTAGCACATATTTTATTACATATTTCAGGATTTTTAGCACATAAAAATCCTAGCCCTAATGATTATTCATAACTATATTTAGCTATTTTCGAGATTTTATGCTAAAATTTAACAAATTTGAAGAAATTTGAAAATGCCCTAAATTTGGAAAAATTTATGTGCATATTTTTCATTTTTTATGTGCATATTTTGCAATTTTTGGTGCATATTTCATGCGCATATTTTAAGATTTCATATCATCATTTATTTACTGTATGTACTAAAATTTTGAAAATGTATTTTTTATTGGTTCGGCGACTGTTAAGGCGATCCTCAAGAGTGTTTCTTGCTTTATCGGTAAAATTTTGTGCATTCTGACTGGTTTTTTGTGCAAAAATAAAATTTGTGTTCATTTTAGCTCATCTTTTTCGTTTTTTGCCTTTTGTACATGTCACTTTCCCCAACATTGGACAGCAACAATAAAAATGAGGCAAAAACCGAGGAAGAAGAAGCAGCAGCAAAAGTTGAAGTCGTCATCCATCAAAGGCATGCATTTCAGAAGTATGCCAAATGGAATATGTTCACTCTGTGCGTCATTTGCGGCCCCGTCCGATTTTGGACATAGGCGCAAATGTCGGTGCTCCGAATTTACGGCAAAAAAGAACAATTCTTTTTTATGTCTAAGATGTTTAGGTGTAGCAGGCGGCAAAACCGAAAAGTGTTGTGCCTAAAACGGGCACATTTTCCATTAGTATTTGGAGAAAAATTTCTCTCGTGTCACTTACCCTTTGTCGGAAATTTAGAAAAAAATTTTCATTAAATTCATTTTCTCATTGTTTCAGCTTTGGTGCACCTGTTGCGGTGGAAAATTGGCCAAAAGATACCAAAAGCAAAGAGGAAGGGGTTCGTTTTTAAATTTTTCAAAAAAATTTTTTTTGTTTTAATTTGGCTCCGATTTTTAGGCTGGGAACATTCCTAAGCCTGGACAGCGATCGTTTTTCGACCCAAAGGCGCCCATTTACAAGAAGGGCGACCCGGACCAGGCGGGCGAAGCTGGAAAAGCAGTCAAAATTGTCAAGGAGGTGATCACCAAACTGATTAAATGGCGGCGACCCGACCGAGGGGGGGGGGGGTAGAACCATGAAAAACCAAAACATAGGTTTTTATTGAAATTTAATGGTTGGGGGAGATGTAAATCCCTTTGAAAAATCCGAAAAAAATCAACCGAAAAATTTATTTGGATTGAATGAGGGCGGGGTTTATAAATCCGGAAAAGTTTTTGAATTTTCTTTATTCGAAGTTTTCACCAAAGAGACAACCTCTTTTTTGACTCTGTGTGGACACATTTTCAGAATAACCCATAAAAACAAAACCGTTTTATGCTTTGAAATTGAATGGGTTTGTAAAATGCAAAGCTATGAAAAATTCAATCGAAAAATTTCATTGAAATTTTAAATTGAAATGACACGGGGATTTAGTCCCGAAAAATCAAACCCGGAAAAGTTTTGAAGTTTTACTCAAAAACAAAACCATTTTTTGGCTCTGCGTGGATCTGTTTTCAATGGTCATTTTGCATAACATGATTTTTCAGCAAAAAAAAAAATGATAATGTTTTCAGAGGAAAACCAAAATTTCAAAAAATTTAGGCGCCTATGGGAACAGAATTGTAATTAATTTTACGATTTTTTTATTATATTTTTGTTTTTTCAGAAATTATCGCCCGACGAGAAGAAGAAATATGACGATGGCTTCGTAAAAAATGCGTTCAACCAATATGGTATTTAAAAATTTGAGTTTTTTTTGAATTTTTTTAACTTGGGAATTTCTTTTTAGCGTCTGACATGATCTCACTTCATCGGTCATTGCCTCAACCTGCGGACGACGAGTTCGTTTAAGCCGAAATGAAAAATTGGACTAAAAATTTTTTGTATGGTGTTTTTTTGCATAATTTTACCACCTCTCTCCGAAATTTTGAAATTTATTATAATTTAGAAATTTTTTGGAAAAAACGCAACAAAAAATGGTTCCTTCTTTGAAAAAACAAAACTAAAAATTTTTAAAATATCGGAATTTTTTGGTCAAAATGGGAAAATTGAATGCTTGAATCCTAAATTCCCATTTTTTGCCAATTTGACTGATTTTTGGGTCACAAATCTAAATAATAAGTGTCCGTCAACCTTGGAATTTTTTTTTGAAAAATTGCAAATTTTCTTAAAAATGGCTCAAATTTTATAAATAATACGCATTTTTTCGACAGATGCGGCACCGAAAAATACGCGGACAATTTGCCCGACACGTCGGTGGTCATCTGCTTCCACAACGAGGCCTGGTCCGTACTGTTGCGCACCGTGCACAGTGTCATTGAACGGACGCCGGCCCGGCTGCTCAACGAGGTCATTCTGGTGGACGACTTCTCGGACATGGAGCACACCAAGCAGCCGTTGGACGAGTACATGGCACAGTTCAAAAATGTTTGTGTGTTGGGGGGGGGGTGAAAAATTTGCAAAAAAACAAAACAAAAAAAATTCGACCCCCTCTGCCGGGGTGGTCCTTGCTGGATTCAGGACTAAACTTTTTTTGGTCGAGTCGAAATTTCGGGTTCCGGAAAAAAATTTCCAGGACCTACAGAAAAGGAAATTCAAAAAAATTAAAAAATTTCAAGTGAAAATCGGCTAAATTTTTGTTTGTCTCATTGTCAGGTTCGCGTGTTGCGGCTCGAAAAACGCGAGGGACTCATTCGGGCGCGGTTGCGTGGCGCCGCGGTGGCCAAAGGCCAAGTGATCACCTACCTGGACTCACATTGCGAGTGCATGGAAGGTAAGCGCCATTTTTGGGGCCATGGACATGCCAGGGATTTACCAGGATTAGTGCGGTCATGGTTATGGTATTGAGCCAGGACAGCGGACCCTGTCCAACATTTTCCCAAGGTTTCGATCCCTTGGCAAAATATAGGAAAATTGGCCTCGTGCCTATGTTTTCAAGCCATGGACTTGCTTGGATTTTCCAAAAAATTGCTTACCTCCCCCTCCATCTATAAAAATCAGGAAATTCCAGGTTGGATTGAACCGTTGTTGGACCGAATACACAAAAACGCGTCCACTGTCGTCTGTCCAGTGATCGATGTGATTGACGACAACACATTTGAGTACCATTCGTCCAAGGCGTTCTTCACCAATGTTGGCGGTACATAAAAAATGTTTTTTTTTTTCAATTTTTGGCCCTCAAAATTTTTAATTTTTCCCTTAAAAAAGTTCCATAAATTTTTGTTTGTTTTTTTCGTTATGTCACTCACTACTAATCAACTGACAACTCCGGGGTTCCTTTCTTACAGAGATAACTTCAGTTTTCGTCCTTTTTTTATCTTTACGATTTTTTTTTTTACAATTTTAATAATGAGAAAAATTATTTTTCAACCTTTTTTATTCCCTTTTTAATGCGGCTTTCTTGTTGTGTTAACATTTAATCGCATTTTTTGCTGTGTGTTTTAGGCTTTGACTGGTCACTGCAGTTCAATTGGCATCCAATTCCTGAACGGGATCGCAAGAATCGGCGCCACATTGACCCGGTGCCATCGCCGACCATGGTCTCTCACGAAAAATATAATTAAAAAAACTAAAATTATTACCAATTGTTGTAAATTGTGTGACAATTTGCCCTGGCTTAACTGAGAACATTTTGCAGCTTTTTTTGTGTTCCTTAGGTATTAATTTTACATGCTTACTTAACAAATTTAATTGCCAGTTTCGTCTATAACACTAAGCACGTGGGCGTAAAATTTTCTAAAAAAAACCTGCCCAAACGGGCCAACCCGAAAAATTTTTCACAAAAAAAAACTCAAATTAATTTCGTTCACAAAGCCCAAATCATGGGACAGTCCTGCCCTTCTTTAAAAAAAAAATTAAAATCTCGAGGCCTAAACAGCAGATATTTTTAAATTTTTAATTACAGGCCGGCGGTCTGTTCTCCATTGACCGCGCGTACTTCGAAAAGTTGGGCACCTACGACCCGGGCTTCGACATTTGGGGCGGCGAGAACTTGGAGCTGTCTTTCAAGGTCATCTCACAACACAACAAACCAATAAAAATGGCTTTTTTCAGATTTGGATGTGCGGTGGACGCCTTGAAATTGTGCCTTGGTCAGCAAATGTCGAAAATTTTTAGGAAAAAATTATAATTTTCAGCGAATTTTTGGACAATTCTTGAAAAAAACTTACTAATCTGTCATAAAATTTTGAAAAAATCGCTAGGAAATTTTACGAATGATAAATCTGAGAAACAATGAAATTTTCCGCGCCTACTAAAAATTGCCCAAAGTAGGAAAAATCCGAAATGCTAATTAATCATTTATAACAATGTTTTAATTTAGTTCCCATGTTGGCCACATTTTCCGCAAGCGAAGTCCGTACAAATGGCGGACGGGCGTAAATGTGCTGAAACGCAACTCCATTCGGTTGGCCGAAGTGTGGCTGGACGACTACAAGAAGTACTACTACGAGAGGATCAACGACCAACTGGCACGTTTTTTGAGACACAAAAAAATCATAAATTTTTCCATTTTATAGGGTCGGGGAAGAAATTTTAGAAATTAAATATAATTTTGCTTTTAGACCGCTTTTTTGCGATTTGTAATCAAATTTAGTCCAAAAATGCCAAATTTTGAGCAAATTTACGAGAAAAAGGGATTTTCCGGGACCAGCGGAGAAAATTTTGGAAATTTGAGTGCAATATAAATGTGCATCGGTTTTATGCCAATTTTTTAATAAATTTTAATTTTTGAAAATTTTTTCAGGGCGATTTTGGTGACATCAATTCGCGAAGGGAGCTCAGAGAGGTAAATGTTGTTTGCTTTTCATTTTATAAAATTTTAAAAATTCGATTTTTCAGTCAAAATGAAAATTGGATGATTAAAAAATGAAAATGCATACGAAATTTAAATTGGACGCAAAAATATTTCTGAATTCATACACTTGTGTTGTTTAAAAAAGAGGTAAAATCACCGATTTTAAATATGTAAATAGGTCCCACAGTAACGAGGGGTTGAACCTGGGTAACCTTTGTGGGCAAATCCAACACACAGACCACCGGGACAGAAATTTAAATTTTTGAATTTTCGTTTGAAATAATCCCGCGTTTTTGCCAAACTGATTTTTTTTTAATTGTAAATCATTAAATTTACTAAAGTTTCTTTTTTTAAGCGACTCCAATGCAAATCCTTTAAATGGTATTTGAACAACATTTTCCCGGAGCTGTTCATCCCTGGCGATGCTGTAGCGAAGGGCGAGGTGAGTCGCAATCCTAAAAAAATGTGTTTTAAAGCGTCCGATTTTTCCGAAATTTACGCTATTTTTTGGGCAAGCCTATAAAAACATCAATTTAAACCCATCCTTATAGAAATGCAAATTCCAAAAAAAAACTCGAACATTTTCATCTCTTCCTCTTGAAAATTCGGGTAAATTTTCCACGGCTTTGCTTATTTTTTTGTTAAAATTTTCACAAATTTGACCCAATATCCTCCAAATTTGTTTTTGTTTAAATTTTATTGTAATTACGGTCTTGCTTTCAGGTTAATGTACTTTTTAAGAAAATTGGAAAATTCGGACTCTTAAAAACAAAATTTTTATAAATAATACACGCAAATTTGCTTATGCTTCAACCGCTTTTTGGAAATGAAAAACTGTCTTTATCTTTATATAATCGCAAAAAAAAATTCGAATAATTTTGATACTAAAAAATTCCATCATTAATTTGTCAATCAATTTCAACGTTATGTGAGATGCCAAAACTTTGTTGATCCTCCTATTATTTTTGTTTTCCTGGTTCTGTCGGCTTCAAATTGCGCTTTCTGTCGCCCGGTCTAGACATTTTTAAGTCAAAATTTAGAAATTTCATGTCCTTTTTCTTTTCTTTTTTTCTGTGAATGTTTTTATTGCTTTTTCTCTTTCGATGTTTCCTTGCCATTCTGTTGGATTTTTAATTTCAAAATTATAAAAAGAAAATTTGGACTTTTTGGGTTTTTTTAATTTGTTTATAAAAATAATGAAAAAATAGGTTTCCAAGGCTTTTCAGGGTCACTGTTCACGAATCTCTGATTTTTTTTTCCAGCGGCACGAAAATAAAATTTAAAAAAAAATTCGTCGGTCTTTTTCCAAATTTTAATTATTTTCAATCCAAAAAATGGAAAAAATTTTTTTAGGGATTCCTACTTTCATTCATTCATTCATTCGTTCCTTCATTTGTCAGATTGCCAATGGTGCGATGGTGAAGCATCAACGGTTGTGTCTAGACTGTGCGATCAAAAAGCGTGATAAATTGAAGCCGGTTGGACTGTGGCCATGCCATGGACAGGGTGGGAACCAGGTGAAGTTTTGGCATTTCCATGGCGCCCCCGCCTTGCAGATTCGCAATGGGTTTGTGCCGTTGGACGGCTCGGGCACCGCGTCCTGTGTGGACAGCGCGGTGGGGGAGGAGCAAAACAATAAGCCCGTGATTGCATACCCGTGCCATTTACAGGGCGGCAACCAGGTGCTTGCTTACTGTGTGTCTGGTCTTCCCCATTACTTTTTGGTGCAGGCCTCCAAAAAATTGTTGTTGTGGTGGTATGGCACCCCGAAAATTGGGGGGGGGCGACGACGGCATTCAATGACGGTCAATCCTTTCTTGGCGAAAAAATTGTGGAAGCATTTTTTATGATTTCAAAAATGGAAAAAGAAAGGGGTAGGGGCATGGTGGTAGAAAATGTTTGAGTTTTATGGCTGAAGGACTAAACTTAATCCTTCGTGAAATTTTGTGCAAAAAAAATTCGTGTTTTTAAGGGTACGAATTTGGAATTAGGTTGTTCCCACCAGAGCAGTTCGTCCTCCAAAAAATTTTAAAAAATGCGACTAATCCCTGCCCATAATTTCACAATTTTTTAATCATAAAATAAAATTGCTTTTTCGTATGTTTAATTTGTCTGTCCATTCTCTCTCATGTAACACTTGCTTTTTTGTGCTGCTTGAGGGTCTGACTGATAAACAAATAACAGCAATAACAACAACAACAGCACAGCAAAATGCACGGCCACAAAACGCTTTAATAAAAATTAAATTTATTTGTAATTTTTTTTTTTTTTTTTGCCAAAACAAATTACCAAATTCGCTGTGTTAGGTGCGAAACGGTGGGGGCGGTTCAAAACTGTGCATTGACTGGGCCAAGCAGAACAGCAGACTCGGTGTTTTCCACTAAAAAAATTTTTTTTTGTAATTTTTCAACAAATTTTTAATGCGCAAAGGTGTTTATTGGTGCCACAACCAAGGCGGGAATCAGGTCGCACTTTTTTTTTAAATAAATTAGCTGTTCTTGTGTTGCTGCTGCTGCTGTTGTTGTTTAAATTTTTTTGAAATTTCTAAGTTCGGGAAATTTTTAAAAAATTTCGGGGGGAACGACCTGCTGCTCCCTGTTTTTCACCTCTTTTGGAGAGTGGGGGTGGGCGACGGGGGGCTTTATTGGAGAATGGAGGAATGGGGAGGCGAGGGGGGTTCCAATTGAGGAAATTCTGTAATTAAATAATTCATTTTTCCAATTTTTTCAGTATTGGATGTTCAGTCGTGACGGCGAAATCCGGCGGGACGAGTCGTGCATTGACTTTGCCGGCAAAGAAGTGATGATTTTCCCGTGCCACTCACAGGTGATGGCAAAAAAAAAAAAAATTAAAAAATAACTTTCACTCCCCTCCCTCCCCATTTTGCAGAAAGGCAACCAGGAATGGCGCTACAATCACAAGGTGTGCCGTGCCAAGAATTGAGTCGTCCAATATGTACTCCCCCCCCCTGCTGAAATTTTTTGGAAAAAACTTAGCAATTATTATAAAATTGGAAAAAAAAATTGTCTGAAAAATTTCAAAAAATTTTTTTTTTTAATTTCAAATAATTTTCGATTTTTAGAAATTTTTTTAAAAGGACACTGAAGAAATATGGCTTTCTTTATTGCTTTGTTTTTATTAATTTTTGTTTCCTTCATTTGTCAGCTTCACCAACTGTTGCATGTCGTCACTGGCAAATGCATGGAAATGACCAGGGATGGCACCAAATTGAAGGTGAGGCTGCTGTTTGCTTATATCATATCGCAATATATGTAGAATATTGTGGCAATATTTTTATACAAATTTCAAAAAATTTATTTTTAAAATTATTTTTTCATTTTTAAATAAATTATTTAATTGTTGCCAGATGAGTGCCTGTGACGTGGACAATGTGTACCAGCATTGGACCTTCAAGGAGTACAACGAGGCCAAGGCGCGCGAGTACGCAATGATCAGGGGCGGTGGCACGGACAAAAATGGCGGAGGCCTTTGAATTTAAATGGCAAAAATAATAATTAATTAACCTTTAATTGTATTTATAAATTTTATTTGTCCCCTCCACCTTCTCCTTTTTTATGTTCTTCTAATTACCTAATTAACTTCATTCATTTCCCTCATTCCTTCTTTCGTACTTCCACTAAAATAATCACTTAAGAATTGTGCGCATAATTTATTATTATTTAATTTTGTATTATTATTTATTTATTTATTGGTTTTTTTTTATTAATTTTCATACCTATATTGTAATAATGCCTCTCTCTATCTCTGTGTTTGTTTTTATGTAATTGTATGTATGTTATTTTTGTTTTTCATCTCATTATGAAGATTATGATATGGTTGTTATGATGCAAATAAATGGTATTTAATTAATTAACTAATTGAGTTTTAATTACTTTATCATCCACCATTTTTTTTTTTTATCAATTGTTTTTCATTCATTTTCTTAGTATTTCTTGCCTTGTCTCGCAAAAAAAAAAGATTGTCGAATTTTGCCAATTTTTACGGAATTTGAATTGCCTTGGAAGGGCATGACAATCTTTTTTTCCCTTTTTTTTGGTTGTTTTTCTTGTTATCCTTTGTTATTTTACAATTTAACTAACAGTGCCCTACGGAGTAACCGTTTGAATTTTTTTTATTTCCAACAAAATTAAAATGTAAAAAATTAAACATTTCCCAACCGAGATGGAGTCGATATTATTTCAAAAAATAACAAATTGAAAATTTCTCCACGGTTTTTTTTTTGTTGGAAAATGCTCTGTTCCTCTGCTTCGCTCTCTGTACCTCCTTGCCTCGGTAAAATGGCTCAGTTTCAGCGGTTTAGCGCTTTATAATTTTTCGCTTAAACAACCATTTGTAAAATTCCTCGTGTCTTCCAATTGTTTTAAAATCCCTTCTTTTAGCCTACAAAATTTGAAAAAATTATGTTATTTTTAAAACGTTTGGAAAGGATTTTTGCCATAATTTTTGTAACTTAACCGAATTTATTGAAATTTTGTGAAGCATTAAAATTGTCGTGAAAAACTGCAACTGAGCCGTCGTAAAAGCAACACCATACGATCAATCCCACATCATCATTCATTGTCTCCATTTCTTCGCAATAATTCCATTAATTTATTTTACATTTTTACTGCTCCGCCGACCGAGTAATCATTGAAAAAAATTTTTTACGGAATCTATCCAAACAAAAATAATCGGACGGTCACAAAATTTTCAAGGATTATCCCCGATCATAACCACTATTTTCACTTTATTTTGTTTTTGAGTAATCATTAAATTTGGTTGTAATTTGTAATTGTTTTTCGCTGTGATTTGTTTTACATAAACATTTTTTCTTTAATTTTTATTTTATGCATAAAAAAATGGTTATGCGACTGAGACAATATTTCTCTATTTGATTTTATGATTTCAAAAGCTGAAAGAAAAACAGAGACCTGTTGACCTAGTTGGTTGTCTGGATTTATTGGATTTATAAGATGAGCTCGCCAATTCAGTCCTATGCAATAATTTCTAGAGCCCGGACGGGACCGGGATCCCGCCGGGATTTTGCCGGGACTCCCGGTCCCGGTCCCGGCTTTTTTGGACAAACCACCGGGACCGGGAGTCCCGGAAAAACGGGAGTCCCGGGATCCCGTCCCGGTCCATTTTCCAAGTCCCGGTCCCGGCCATTTCAAAATTCCGGGCTCTAATAATTTCCTATTTGTAATTCATTTTTTTCTATGGTTTTAAACTCACCCAATTTCAGGTCATAATTGTTTGAAAATGCAACTTTCCATTTCGAATAATGTGAAAATCTACAACCTGAGCAGTGGGAAATCGTTGCCCGATGTTTGTTTTTATTCAATGTTGCTTTTATTTTACATTTTATGTGCTTCCCTATTTTCGAAAATTTCGACTTTAAAATTATTTTTTGAATTATAATTCAGATAAATTAAAATTTTTTTATTGAAAAAATGTGAGTGTCAGTCAAAAAACCAATTTTTTCAAAATATTCAAATTTTGGCATTTTAAGTGGATAACAGCGAAGAAACGCCGCAAGTTGGAGAAGCAGGATGAGGACATTCGGAAACGAATTCAATTGGTCAGCGAATTAAAAAAAAATGGGGAAATTTTTCGGTTTTACAAAGTGCCATCAAATCCAGGTCCAAGACTTGGAGATGCCATCGGTCAGCCACACGGTCAACTTTTCGCCGGATGGACACTACTTTTTTGCCACAGGTTTTTTTGGTTTTGCCAACTTTTTGCTTTGCTTACGCGTCAATTTTGGCACTTCTGATTTGACGGAAGGGGGGGGGCGGGTGAATCCAAAAATGTCATTTTTCATGTTCGGATAGAGTCGGATGGGATTGGGTTTCCGTCGGTATTTTATGGGATCCAGTCCCGTTTTTTAAAGGCCGGGATCGGGTCGGCGTGCCGATCAATTAAAAAAACAGGGATTTGGCTCCCGATAATCCTTTCTTGGTCTTTTTCTCAATTCTGGTCTCGATTTTTTAAAATTCCGGCTCAGGCGCAAAACCAATTTTGTTGTTGATTTTTGGGACTATTCTTTCGACAAAAAATTCTCCAAAGAAATTTCTTGTATGAAATTTAAAAAAAATTTTTCGTTTTTTAGGCTCCTACAAGCCAATGGTGAAGTGCTATGACCTGGACGAATTGACGCTGAAATTTGAGCGCGGTTTGGACGCCGATGTGGTCAAATTTCTGATGCTCAGCGACGACTATTCCAAGGCATTTTTTCCATTCATTTTTGAATTGACACAATTTTTTTTTACGAATTTTCGCATTTTATGGTCCCATTTCTACCGATTTTTTAAAATAATTTTGTAATTTTTCCGTATGCTGTATCAAGGGCGTATCCAGGGGGGGGGGAAGGGGGGAAATTCCCCCCCCCCCCGAAATCAAAATTTTTAAAAATTTTCCAGCAAATAATGGAAATTTTTTTCGAATTCCCCCCCCCAACGAAAATTAAAAAGTTTAATAGGCAAATTTCGTAACAAGTAGCACTCAAATTTCCAAAAATTTTTTCCGGCGGCGCCTATCGGCACCGCCGGACCTCCATTTTCCACTATTTTTACAAGTTTTTTGCCTTAAAACGGCCAAAATTTGGTCATTTTTAGTGAAAAAGTGCAGTTGTTACCCAGCAGTGGAAAAAAAATTATTGGTTAAATAGCAAAAAAAAAAAAAGGTCTTCAGGTCGGGTCCCCCCCCCCCCCCGAAAAATGTTTCTAGATACGCCCCTGTGCTGTATTTAGTAGGGGGTGCTTCAAAAATTCATTGAAAATGGGTTATTTCGACGTTTTTTGGGTTTGCTACCAAAAATCGGACGCCAATTTCGACCAATTAATGAATCCCTAACTCGATCATCCAACAAACAGTCGAAACGCGTAAAAAAAGTAAAGAATTTTTTAAAAAATTGTGTTCAATTTTTTGGTTAGGCATTCGGTTGGAATTGGTCAAAATTAACACATTCAATTCGTAATCCGTCGATCCCCGAAAAAATTCCATGTTGTTTTTCAGTTCATACTGCTTGAAGAGGAGCGCCATGTTGAATTCCACACAAATTATGGCCGCTATTTTCGTCTTCGAATTCCGGACTTTGGCCGCGACATGGCCTTCTGCCGTGAGCAAAGTGAAGTGAACATTGTCGGCTGCCAGTGAGTAAAAATTTTTTTTGATTAAGATTTGCGTTTTTAATACCCAAAAAAGGAGCAAATTTTGATTTTAAAAATTTAACTGCTCCCCCACCAATCGTTTCCCCCATTCGAAATTTTTTAAAATTTTAAAAAATTAAGAAAATCTTAAACAGAGATTTTTTAGAAAATTTTGGAAAAACTTCATTTTTTTGATAAATTTATATTTTTAGTATTACAGTAGTGGTTAGGCATTTCTTTTTTCATTTTTTCCATTTCTTTTTTGACATTTTCCTCCCATTCTTTTCCCCATTTTGCAGCAGTGACATTTTTCGGCTGAACCTCGAATTGGGCCGTTTCCACGAGCCATTGCGTTCCGAGGCCGAGTCGTTGACGTGTTGCGCGTTCAACGAATCGCACCAGTTAAGTTTAAATTGATATTATCAACGTTTGGTCAAAAAACGATTCCGGAGGGTCAGGGGGCGGTTAAGATTTCTTTAAAAAACTGCAACTAAAGCCGAAACATGAGGCCAATCCAAAAAGAAATTCTTTCAGTAATAATTACAGGCTGATTGGGGAACAGGGTCCGTTTTTAGGGTATAACTCCTTTCAGAGTTGTCTAAATTGAATGAATTTGATACCATTCAATAGCCCTAAATGTTATCTGTTAGCCTGCAAAAATTCAAAAAATTTAGTTTGAGTTTCAAAAAATTTATGCACCAAAAACTTAAAAAAACGGTTTCCCGAACATTTTCCATTTTTTTCAAATTTAATTTTCGTGAATTACGGCGGGTTGTTCAAATTGGCCGCACTTCTGTTTGTTTTTTTTTGCATTTCAGCTGTTCGTCTGTGGCACCGGTGACGCGCGGGTGGAGGCGTGGGACCAGCGGTGCCGACGACGCGTGGCAATGCTGGACTGTGTGCTGAACAAGGCCATCGAGTTGGAGCTGGACCTGGACAGCGGCGGCGGGTCAGTTTTTGCCATTTTTTAAATTTTTATTGCATTTTTTCTTTTTTTAAGGTCTCAGATTGAAGTGTCCAGCATTTGCTTTAAGGACGCATTGCATTTGGCGGTTGGGCTCAGCAACGGTTATGTGAGTGGCAAAAGAAAAGAAAAAGGAATTCGACGTTTTTAAATTTCTTAAAAATTTGCCCTTTTACTGCTTTTTTCCTCTTGAATTTTCTTTTACCAATATTTTTTATAATTTTTTTTTTTACTTTTTGCGCAAAACCAAAAAAAAATTTTTTTTTTTTTTTTGAATTTGTAAGGGCTCTAAATTATTTTTGAAATTTTGTAGGGAGTCAAAATTTTTTGTCCACCAACCCATCCTTCCATTTTCAGGTGTTGCTGTACGATGTCCGTTCGTCCAAGCCATATTTGAGCAAAAATCACAATTTCGGCCTGCCCATCACCCGACTACAGTTTGCACCTGAACAGGAACTGGTGCTCAGCATGGACGGACGGGCACTGAAAGTAAATTAAAAAAGTGAAAATTCAAATTCACTCTCATTTAGCTTCACATTTCACAAATTAGCTTACAATTAGCCTTGCACAAAAAATACAAACAAAAATAATTTTCTAATTTTTTAAAAATAGAAAAGTCGTTGTAAATTATAATTTTCACTTTTTTATTTTTTAAAATATATTTTCTGGTATAAAAATCAAATTTTATGGCAAATTTTATTTTGAAAATTCGTGAGAAAAAATTTTCCCATTTTTTTGCTGCCAGGCTTGGAACGAACACAACGGCCAGCCGTTCACCAGCATTGAGCCGGGCATGGACCTGCGCGACTTTGCCCGTTATCCCAACTCGGGTGGGTTCGTTCGACGGCACACATCCATTCCATTTAAAAACCATTTTAATTTATTTAATCTTAATTGTATCCCCCCCCTTCTTTTTCAGGCATCATCATGTTCGCAAATGATGAGCCAAAAATACAACAATTTTTTGTGCCTTCATTGGGGCCCGCCCCGCGCTGGTGCTCCCATTTGGTCAGCGACAATTTTTTTTATGGCAGATTAAAAATGAATTTTTTTCTCCTTTTGAAATCCCCCCCCCCCCTCCTAAATAATTTAAATATTTTAAAAAGTATTATATTTCAGGAATCGATCACTGAAGAATTGGAGGCCGAAAAACCTTCCGGTATGCATTTAAAAAAACATTTCTTATTTCCTTATTTAATTGGATTTTTCCATTCATCGCTTTTTGGCTTAGTGGTCTGTGCGTTTGTCCCTTTCCCCATTTGTTGTCGTTGGTTCAATTCCGCGCCGATGCGCACGCCCCAATTTGTAGAATTTGCCAGCACAATAACTGTGCTGCTGGCGAGTGTGGATAAATTGGGCAAAAAATTGTTTCGCTCGCTTTTATCCGCCACAGTCGAATGTACTGCTTCAAAAGCACACTGTGCATGTTGGCTTCCAGATTCAAGCGACAATTTTTTTTTTAATTTAACAAATTTGATTTTCTTAGTGCAAG